>CACRXK020008270.1:0-21167 GCA_902702795.2 Paramuricea clavata
GAATCATGTTTCACAAAAAAAAAAAAAACCGTTTCAAAATTCAGGTGTCTCAGTAAAAAAGCAATTTCACATTTCACTAAAAACTAGATCTAATAAAAATAATATAATAATAATAGGTTTATTAAAAATATGTTCAATGCCTGATTTTCAATCCGCCTTTACTCCGATGAAAAAATTGATACTGTCACGTGACCAAATTTGCATATTTTCGGACAACTTTTGTAGATTGGTATTCAAAATATATACACGTGCGCGAAGTAAAAAGGCGAAAAAATCGTATTTGTAAGGCGGATTTCAAACGTTTTTTAGTGTGTGAGTTAATTTTACCTCTTGCTAGTATCCCAAAGCGAATATAAGAATGTCTGGTTGCGTTGAGAAGAAAATTAAGAGCGAGTCCAATATGATTGTGACTGAACTCAAGCAATGCTTGCAAATGCGTGGCATCACAGTAAACGGCTATTTAATGCCTAATTTGTTCGAGATTGCTCAAGCTGTGGAAAAAATTATGTTACCTATTGACCCAAATCATGAATATGGAAATCAGTAAACGCAGGAAAAAACATATTATTCATGATATGGTAATCGAGTAGCCATTGTTATATGATGTTAATTGTAAATGACTTCACAGATTCACCGTCCTTTGGTTTATACGACATTTTTAACTATTTGATCTATAGCTCTGCTGAGTATGATAAACAAGGACTTACTGCGTATAAATCGTTTCATGATTATCAGCACTCTTTGCCATTTTTATAATGTTTTGTCGAGCGGATGATACATCGGCAATAACATATATCCTTCTACGTTCTTCTCAACGCAATCAGACATTCTTATATTCGCTTTGGGATACCAGCAACTCACACACAAAAACAGTTCAAAATCGGCCTCACAAATACGATTGTCTGTCTGGGTACGAGAGTTGGGTTGAGTGGCGAGTACGTCCGACGACTTCCAAAACGTCTACCCGAAGTTTTTACTCTTGTGCAATCGAGTGAAGTCGATCATATAAACTGTTATCGCGTATTATGCTATTATGACCATTATAAAATAGATCGAAATAAACAAAGCAAAATCACAGCGCACGCAACAGACATCCTTAATTCTCATTTCACCGAGCACTTGATCGACAATCACCGCTCACGGCTGTTGAACAAATCTCATTTCACAACACTAAAATCAAGCATTTCACACAAACAAATATTGACCATTCACGGCTCATAAAAATACCCTTTCCCACCCACAGAGAAGCTAGATGTGAAATCTGACATATCATGGCACAAAACATGATTTCGACTGATTGGAATAGGTGCCGGGACTAAAGAATGTTGGTGTCAATTGTACGTGCCTGTATAGATATTACGGTCCTTACTATGTTAGTTCTGAATATGTGCACAATGACATAGCCAGTTAGAATACACTTGTTGTTTATTTTGGATAATCTGCAAATAATAACTGCTGGCATATTTGTCTCTTGCGTTTCAATTGTATGTTTAGTAAGAATGTAATATTTGTTTGACTGTACAAAATACACAATTCAGAACAAATGTGGTTTAGCTCAGTTTTATTAAATGGTCCGTGAAATTTATGTTTTCTACAATGGAAATTAAAACAAATGAGCGATGAAAGTTATTCTTTGCATCACTATACTCATTTAAAAAATTGTTTCTATTGATAAAAAATCGTCACATATGTCTAATGAAAGACTATGTACTACATATTTCAGTCCAACTATACTACAAATTGTATCATACTCATTCAATATGTTTCAAAATCATTACAAATTCAGTGGTGAAGGTATTCCCTGTTCCTCAGCAAGCAAACGAATTTTCGCCAGAACACAATCCAAATCAAAATATCCAACCTCAAGAAACCTCACATTGTCGCCGCGATCTTTAAATGCACTTCTTGCATGTAGAACTCGATAATTATTGGTTGTCATGAGATCACCTGGTTTCATTTTATGCCAAAACGAGATTTTCTTGTCTAACATTAATTCAGAGTAGCGAAAATAGGCTTTATAAAAGGATTTCATAAGCTTAGGTTCGATTGACATGTGATTATCACGAAATTCATCACTATAAGTTGCCTGCTGTATCCTTTTTTCATGATCAACTCTACAAAGCAAAAATCATATATCCGATAATTAAATACAAAATCGGATAGGAAGAATTTTTCCTCTATCCCACTTTTTTCTAAAATAATATTGCTGATTGCAATGACATGCCACACAAGTGCACCTGTTTTACGCAGAGCATTTTTTCATATCGCATGAAAGTGTTCAAAAACCGAAAATCTTTTTGGCGTACCTCTCAAAATTGCTTTGTTTTATTATTATCTATATAATATGTACTGTAGACTAAACCAAGTATAATGAAAGCACTGGAAATATATCTTTCATTTCTGCTTTGTGTACAGTATTATATTGCTCTTTGCCAAAATGCCAAAGTTATAATAAGGTGCTAATCACGCCTCATCAATTCCTACACCACCCCCAAGCAATTCTGTTGCTGCCCTTCCGCTTTACCGGCGGAGCGAACGCCTTGAGCAGGCGTCTTGTTTCAAGATAAAATAGGCAACGTTTTGGATTTATTAGCAATAATATGAGATAAAGAAAAGGCTCAAGGCCCACTAACAATATACTGACTGACTCACCAACATTGAATTTAAGTTTTAGCCTTATTTTGTTATTAACAAGACACCCTATAACCTATTAGCGTTAGTCGCTTGGGCTATCCGGGTATTAGGCAGCGCTGGTTGGAGTGTCCGCCCATAGAACGTACACCATTATTATAACAGGTAACAAAACCACTAACCTGATTATAGGACGACGGGATGCAGCATAAAATTGTCCACGTTTCGTCAGTGTTATATTACGAAATACCACAGGTGTATTGACCAGTATTTGAAATGATTCTGGATCTTCTTCAAAGAGGAGATTTGCTGCATGGAAACCATCTACCCATAAATTGGCACCACCTTCACCTTCCGCTTGCTCAATGCAATGAAGCACTGTAACCTAAATCAGATATAATGTAAATACTCTATTAAACCTCTCAAAAAAGCGCCGGTCATATAAGTCGCCTCTCTCCAATAAGAGCTCTCTCATAACCCCCTTCCCCCCTCTTTGGGGAAGGAAATGTAAGCCCCCTATCCTCTATTAAGTTACTTTCTTTCCCAACTGCAAATCTTCCTCAACTTCGATTTGATTGCGATAATCTATTCCTACGTCGTCATTTTCAATACTGAATCAATCATTACCATGGCGTTCGAAACGTTTTGTGATAAGCAAACGTCATTTTCAAATTATGATTTTATATAACGTTACTTTAAATTCCGTAATTTGATCGGTTATTAAGAAAAAAATATTTGTAAACTAAGTTTGTCTGTCAGTAAAAAGGTTTGTAAAAAAAGTAGCACGCGCATATGCAAAATGAAGTTGACCATGGCGTTTATGTTATGTACATAATCCTCAGCACTTTGCCTTTTTTTCCAGTAAAGTAAGGAATTTAAACTGAATTCACCGATGGGAAGTCAATAAAAATGAAAGACAACGTGGTGCGCTAGATGATAATGGAATACTGATGAGCTGAAAGGAATGGCGTAATGCTACTAACGATAACTGAAGAAACCGCTGTGGCGTTTGATCCGAAATTTAATTATATTCTCTACTCTGGCTTGTTCAGTATGGCTAATTTCTCCCATTAACGAGATGGCCTTAATTCCAAAATTTGATTGATGACGTTTACAGCATTATTTGTTCAGCGAATGCTTTTCCAAAATGTATTACATTAGTTCTACAAGTTTTTCTCTGTACTCATATAGAAGTTCTTAAAGGTATGACTAATTTTAATCCTTTGCCATGGTTAAATCCAGTTTTCAATTGAAAGCGGCTAGCAGACTTCGATAAGTGTTTGCAGAAAATGCGGAAATAAAAATGCTTTTGTATTTGAAGATACGTGTGTGTCGCACGCCAGAGGCATATGGGTGAATCTCGTATCCAGGGCCTCTGCGCTTGCGGCTCTCACAAGCGTAGAAGCCCTAGCTACGAGGTTGCATGTGGGTCGCTTAAGCTCCCCGTTACAGTTTTGCCATCTTACTTGTTACCAGTCCCTGCATTACTCAGTTACAGGATAATAAAAGGCGTGCACAGAGGACTAGGGAGTAGTCAGACGATATGCACACTTATAATGCGCCTTTTCTACGCCAATAACCTGCCATATTACCTATACCACTATAAGTTTAAATAAAGACTTACCGAAGGCGCGGACTGGTTGAATGTAGTATCCGTATGGATGGGTAGAAAAGAATTAGTGTAACCAATTTCATGTGCTGTTTCCCCGGCGATTGCCCTTAGTTGATAAAAATCGCTAAAAAATATTGATATACTGAATTTACTCAACCTAGAAATCCAACGCTAACAAATTAGTCTCGCTCCTATTTCGTTTTTTGATGTTAGCGATTGACGTTTTTACTTTTCACGGTCAATTGTCAACACGCTTTGAGCGATTAGAAAATATACTCCCTATACAAAGCTAAGTGTACCTTTCTCTTTTTACCTTTAGCAATTCACATTACATTTCGAATGCCCGCCGGAGTCCTATATTGAACCCTGGTATATCGTTCAACATGTGAATATGATTATGTGCTGATTAATTTAACGAGCGCGTAAAACAGTTAAAACACTTTTTTGTTAAAATTCGTTTTAGCTTTCAATTAGAATTTTCATATACAATTTATGCAGTTTTAATATGCTCGTACGATTACAATGCATCCTAAACTCCGAAGGAACTGAAGTTTTGGTGTTTACAACAAAAGGATGATTTCTAAAGTGTCACTTTTTTAGACACCCTGTTTATCGGAGGACATAATATGTATAATAAATTACTTTAAAGATAATATCCAGTCGAATCTGAGCATGCGCGGAGTTTATTGTTTTAATTGGAATCGAAACAACACCGCGGAAAAACGTCTGCGCATGCGTCAAGATTACTGAAATCTGTATTGCGAACGTGATGTCAAGTGTTCCGAACGTTGTCAAAAACTCAAAATGGAAGCGACTTCGATATTTTGACTTTTCCGTGAAAACGCTAGCGGAATAAAGAATGTGACAACCTAAAAAACTAGAAATAATTACAGTCTACATGTGTAAGAAATAGTATTATGCAAGAAAATAAACCAAAGGTGACTGTTTGTTGATAAATTTATTGTATAAAACGTTCTTTAACTGAACCATACAAAGATACTTTTCGTAGGTTCATATAATCCACATTTTTGTCAATAAGTTTTTTTGCGTAGCATGTATAATTTTTGCGTTGACTATACTCAAGGGTAATGATTTACTCTACAATTTAATCGTTGGCAAATGCTTAACTATTCTATAGTTTTCTTAACTTTTCTGCTTTAAGTTCGGTATTCGACAATTTTTCAAGAAATAATCACACGTCTTCCGGTCTTAAACGGTAATTTTTAATTTAAATGCTGTTTCTTTTTAGATTTTAAATCTTAGAAAACTTTTTATTAATGTCTAAACTACCCGTCTAGTGTAATTTTTTTTGTTTGTTTCAATTACCTTAAATAATTAAATAGCCATGTTTTTGTTTACAATTTGGCATTTAAATTCCTCGCCATCTTTTTGTGCCCACGCATGCGCTGACGTTTTTCCGCGGTGTTAATCGAAACAAACCATATTTATTTAGTATTTTTGCACAAGTGAACATAACAAATCCTACACGTTGATTGGTCAAATTTGACGTAATAAGCTGTTATATTCACCTACAGGTGAATATAACAAAACAGAAATTTTTAAAATGGCGGCCACCCGTTTTGTGGAAGTTTACTGACAAAGAAATAACTGAGCGAAATTAATATAAATTCAGTCTCAAAAAACACAAAAGCTTTGTAAGAATACTAAAACAATTATTCGCCTCAGGCTCGGTGATTATCGGGAAATATTCACCTCGACCTCGTCTCGGCGAATATTCCCCGATAATCACCTCACAACTTATTAGGGACTTGAAAGTGATTCCACATGGCGCCCAAGGCGAGGAGGAGTGAGGTGGCATTCAAACGATAAATATTATTGTACTTCTTTCTACTTCCAAAACGAACAAAACATAAGTTCAAAATGATGCAGAGGACAATTAAAGGACTTACTAGAAATACATGCATGCAGCAACCCCTCGCATGTATTTTCCAAACATTGATTTAACATGAAGTATTAGTAATTGATCAACACTGAACGCGGGTTCGCGTTTACGTCAGTGTTACGATGGCAACACGATAAATTTAATTTCTATTATTTTTTTGTCCAAGACGTCAAAAGTAGCTGAAAAATTATTGCTTTAAATTAACTATATAACAATACATTTCCGGAATATGTACTGTAGGTATATTGTTCTACATTTTGTGAGCTTTGATTTAATGTAAAATTTAACCTGAATCGCTTCGTAAAATGTTTTGAAATGTTCATTTTAATATTAAACTATAAACTGCTTTTTCCAATAAACTGTTTTTACCTTATAAAACAAAATAAGTTCAAATTGT
This sequence comes from Paramuricea clavata, assembly GCA_902702795.2. Taxonomy (NCBI): domain Eukaryota; kingdom Metazoa; phylum Cnidaria; class Anthozoa; order Malacalcyonacea; family Plexauridae; genus Paramuricea; species Paramuricea clavata. The sequence goes on from CACRXK020008270.1 coordinate 6,544, forward strand.
TGAGTAATTTCAGTTCAGTCTTCAAATTAATTTGCTCTCCTTTACATTTTATCTTTTTTCTTAAATTAAACAGGGTAATTTAGCAAACTTTCAGTGAAAAGGAAAGCGGTGCATGTTTTACGGAAAAATTAAAGCAACAAAATATTCATAAACATTCAGCATTCAAAGCAAACTTGCCCTATATTCCACGATTTTCCACAGCAAATCAATTCTTCTCATTTCTTCAAACAAAAATTGCTTCAAGGCTCATTGACATTAATTAATTAAGGTTGTGTGAAACGTGATTTTCCAAATATATGCTTTTAAAAATTGAAATCTTGTTTATCCCACTCCTGGCAAACAGCCATATTTTTTAGATCAGTCAGGATGACCACCCAGGGTTGGTGACCCACGCCCGCGATCATTGATGAACTATAGACTCCGCTAATACTTCCCTTTCCCCAGGTGTAGATAGCCGGGCGGAATTAGTACCCGGGCTGACGCCCGGAACGCGCGCCGTTGGCTCGGAGATAATATGGAAGGAGCGAAATAAAGTATTTACTGTCAATTTTTCTTTGGGTAGTTTCTTTGGAGGTAGGTAATCTTCGAGTTAAGCCTTTCGAGTTAAGTCTTTGGAGATAAGCCCCGACTACGCCCAAACCACACCCATTTCGTCAAGGGCTTAACTCGAAGAAAGAAACACAACTTGCGGGAAAGTTCGAGTTAAGCCCCGTGAAAAAAGAGGGGCTTAACTGGAAGTCATTGAAAATATTCGACGTTCGAGTTAAGCCCCGACATTTGAGGCATGTAAAAGAGCAATGATTTGAGTCGCCCACAATCTAGCTGGAAATAGTTATCATATACTTCTCGGCTTAAATAAGCTGCAGCCTAAATGAGCCAACTCGTATTAACAGTCAATTTTCATTAAGTAACAGATTATTTTGGACTAGTTTTTGTAGGGGTAGGTATTTTTCGAGTTAAGAACTTCGAGTTAAGCCCTACGAGTTAAGCCCTTTTCGAGTTAAGCCTCAGCCACGCCCTTTTTTGCCGGGGGCTTAACTCGAAGTCAATTAACGATTTAATTTAATGTATACTCGCAAAAATATTGGCAAATCAATATGTAAGAAGGGAGAATGTAAAATTTTAGCAATTTTAAGAAATATATTTTACTTAGATCTCTTTGCCTACAGTTTTTTACAGACAATGACATCGTGAAGCGAGAGAGCTCAGTAAGGATTTCTGCGTAAACAACAGCTCATTCAGGGCGGCAATTATGGCTTTAAAAACTAAATAATATATAGCGGCACTTGCAGAACGCAAATCTTAGGCATGTTGATATGGAGGCGAGCTATCTTTCTAAGATATATCGCTTCTCCGGAGTAGGGGAGATGAATACTACAGCGTGACATCATACTGAATTGCTTTGTTAGCTAGAACTTCATTCTTGATCATTCTGATTTCTGAGAATATCCAAATAGTACATAATCGTGATATTTTAGTTTGATTCGTTTACCGTTGTTGTGATTCGGTTATTATTTGCCGTTGGTAATTAGTGGAAATATTTGTATCTGTTATCCTCTTGTAATAGTTTGAAATTCCTCCTGTCTGTTCTCTCTCTGACGGTTTCTTGGCAAGATGAGTTACTCGCTTGTGTCATTTAAATAGTCACCGAAAAACTATAAAACGATTTACATAATATTCTAGTCCTAGACCTTGTCGCTGCCGAGCAAATTGGTTGGAAAGGTAGCTCACCTCCATATGAACATGCCTAAGATTTGCGTTCTGCAAGTGCCGTTATAGCCTATATATTATTTAGTTTTTAAAGCCGTAATTGCTGCCCTGAATGAGCTGTCGTTTACATTCAAATCCTTATTGAGCTCTCTCGTTTCACGATGTCATTGTCTGTATAAAACATAGATATCTTATATACACTAGATAGTGCATCTAATTATTCTGTAATTCAAAAATTGAAGCCGTGATTGCAGACTCAGGATATTCCCATGAAATGAGAAGACTCGTATGTTTTCTATTTCTTAAACAGGGAACTTAAACATTAAGTTAACCCTATTCCAAATACATTTTCAAACTATTCAAATGATGAAAGTTATTGTTGTTTTTAAGCGTTTATTAGCGAGTGGGAAACCGCAACATGGCCGCCATCTATTCAAATGGGGGCAACCGCTGGAATATTCTTGACTTCAATTTTACTAAAAGAGATGCGCTATCTAGTGTATATTAGATATCTATGGTATAAAACTGTAGGCAAGGCAACAGAGATCTAAGTAAAATATATTTCTTAAAATTGCTGAAATTTTACATTCTCCCTCCTTACATATTTCTGCCAATATTTTTGCGAGTATACACGCGTCACTTGTTTACATCCACCAAATGTCGGGGCTTAACTCGAATGGTTAAATCGTTAATTGACCTCGAGTTAAGCCCCCGGCGAAAAAGGGCGTGGCAGGGGCTTAACTCGGAAAGGGCTTAACTCGGAGGGCTTAACTCGAAGGGCTTAACTCGAAAAATACCTACCGCACTCCCTTAACTCGAAGAGCTTAACTCAAGGGGCTTAACACGAAGAATACCTGCCTCGTTTCTCTGTTTCGTTGAGAAGTTGACCGGACGTTTACATAAACATAACATAAATTTATTCTTAGGCCACATAGACCTAATGGAAAGTTAAGAGGTTGACCCTATATATTACAACAACTTCTAAAAGAAAATTCTAACTGAAATATAGTACTAGTTTCTACAATTTTAATAATAAATAGACTTAATATGGGGGAGGGGAAAATCTCCCAGGATATTCGCTCCCCCCCCCCGGGGCGAAATCCTTAGGAAAACCGCCCATGTAAACATTGACATTGTGTAGTAAATAATATCAGTATGTTTAATATTCTTGAACTGTCTGTGCCAGTATAGGTAGTGCCAATAATAGAAACAAGTACAAGTCGTTTCGTTGGTAGGGATGCAACTACATGAAAAATATAAGGAGAATTTCGACGTTTCAAGCGAAGGCCTTTCGTCTTCGAAGTCGAAATTCTTCATATATTTTTCAGGTAGTTGCATCCCGCCTACCAACGAAAGCTTGTTTATACGAAAGTCACTAAAAATTCTCAGTGTATATATGTTGATGAAGCAGTCGTACCTGTCACTGACAATTTAACTTACTAATTGTACAGCCTAGACCTAGGCCTTCTAGTCTTATTTATATTTTTTTAATATTCAGCGCTTTTTCACATGAAAAGACTGGGACTAGGTGATTTGGGGGCGAGGCGGAGGAAGCAAGCCTAGAAGGCCTAGTTGATTTCCCAACAACAAGGCCAAAACTGCCCTGAAACTGCCCTGGTTGCGAAATGCCCAATTATTGCGTTTTCAAACAGAATTATTTGCAACTTAACGGCGAATTTAAACCGATACAGGTAAAATAAACTCATTATAGTATAACCTTACTATTTTTATTTGTATACACGTCTAGAAAATCGGGGTTTTTATCATAAAGTTCGAAGCAACACTATTATTTAATATGTTGACAAGGTGTAGCGAAAGCACAAAATGAGTCAAAATATATGCCAAAAGTAGAATTTTTCATGAAATTTTGTCTTATACACAACTACATTAATATATATTTTCTCAATTTTGGCAAGAAGCAGTCTTGTGTTTGTAAAATATACAAACACATATACAATTATAATTTATCAAAAATAAAACGGATACATATATTATTAGCCCGTACAGTACTGTTATAAAAACGTACATTGTTTACAAATGGTATATCCGTAATATTTGAACAATAATTTCAAATTCCTCATTCCCAATTCGCAAATATATAGTTATTCAAAGCAAAACAGTAGATTGTCTTGCGAATAAAAGAATTATTATTTTGTGCTTTCGCTTCACCTTGTCAACATAATAATAGTGTTGCTTCAAACTTTATGATAAAAAAACCGATTTTCTAGACGTGTATACAAATAAAAATAGTAAGTTATACTATAAATGAGTTTATTTTACCTGTATCGGTTTAAATTCGCTGTTAAGTCGCAAATAATTCTGTTTGAGAACGCAACAATTGGGCATTTCGCAATCAGGGCAGTTTCAGGGCAGTTTTGGCCTTGTTGTTGGGAAATCCACTAGGCCTTCTATTTCTTCGCTTGCGTCAGGCTTGTATCCTTCCTCCGCCCCGCGCCCAAATCACCTAGTCCTAGTCTTTTCATGTGAAAAAGCGCTGAATATTAAAAAAATATCAATAAAAATAGAAGGCCTAGGTCTAGGCTGCTAATTCTATAATGTTATTATAAATTATTAAAGATCATGTCAAGTCCGTAATGTAAACAAATTCTTTGTTTACATTAGTTTGAACTGGTATATTTGTAAAATAAGACATACTAACTGAATACCTAACACTTTTTTGGTTCGCAATTGTAAATGAATATAAACTAGAGTATGTTTCAATTCAAAAAAGTTCGAAAGATGCAAAGGGTAATGTTTAATATCTGTGGTTCCCCTTTGTTATGAGCAGAACTGATGCGCAGAACGGACTTGACATGGTCTTTAAGCCAAATGGCACTTATAATCATGTATGATTGATAACAATGTATGATTCTGTATAGGATAGCCATAAGCATACATCTTTTAGTAACTGATATGGCTTTGAATGTATTGACATTTAATTTGGGTACTTATTTCAGAAGTAAAAAAATCGTGCATACGGTTCTGATTGGAAAAGAGTCTACCACTGATTGGGAAACTAGTCAATATTAGCAATGATACTAACCCGTAACAATTTCGCATGAGATAGCCAACTCTTTCACCCAGTACTGGCAACTGATTTGCTTCTTTGGGCGCATTTTCAACTTTGGCAATTCCAGTTTCAATTTCCAGAGTCACGAGCCATTTGTACAGTTCTTGATCATCATTCAATAATTTTTGAAATTGAAACGTTGGCATGTTTCCTTCTTCAGACAATTCTTGACCCCATAATTTAACCCCCTTCCTCAAAACACCATCCGGCTGACCTTCCCCTGGTGGACGATACCTGTTACAAAAAGAATATCGATCGAAGTTGTGATTTCCATAAATGATTTAATAACGGCACCTTTTTATCCCTTTTCTTAAAGTAAGATATTTAATAAACACCCATGACGTTTCTTATCTTATTTACGGTAATTGCGAAATTATAAATAATCAGTAAGCGATAAAAACTGTACACTAGGGAAAACTAGACACGCTCGATAAATCTAACAATGTATATTAAGTTTTCTAGAGGCAAAGGCATAACAACAATTGCTAGGGGCAAAACCTTAACGACAGAGGAAACGTTTTAACGACAGAGGCAAAGCCTTCACAACAAAATGATTCGCTCAATAATCTGGCCTGTGTTTGGAGGTGACACTGTGATATTTATATTAAAAAAATCTTTGGCACCATTGCTGTACAAAAGACATAAAATAGCAGCATGTCATACAGCAAAAGAGCGCTGAGGATTATGGATTTGTAAGACATCCAGTTTTGTACTACGTCACCTAAAAATTGGCTACTTTCCAATTTTTAAATTAAATAATCCAAAACAGGAACGTTTTACAAACTTGTAAATGGGGATATGGGCATCACTTATACTCCTTACCGACAGGCCCTTATTTAAGAAATAGAAAACAAATCGTGTGCGTTTGTGGTGTGATAATGCACCCGGGGAATTTTGGGAGAATACGAAAGACGCGTATAGGAAGTTAGTACAGGAGGAAATCTAAACTAAACCAACTCTATTTTTACTGGATAGCTCTATCAGTTCTAAACCGTTCTTCCTAGAGGTCCAGTAAGTATTTTTTCTTATTGATCCAGTGTTGCTACAGGAGGAAATCTGAACTAAAACTAACTGTATTTATACATGATAGCTCTATCAGTTCTAAACTGTCCTTCCCAGATGTCCAGTAAGGATCATCTCTTTTTTATCCAGTGTTACTACAGGAGGAAACCTAAACTAAACTCACTTTATTTATTTATTTATTTATACTGGATAGCTCTGTCAGTTCTAAACTGTCCTTCCCAGATGTCCAGTAAGGATCATCTCTTTTGATCCAGTGTTACTACAGGAGGAAACCTAAACTAAACTCACTTTATTTATTTATTTATACTGGATAGCTCTGTCAGTTCTAAACTGTTCTTCCTAGAGGTCCAGTAAGGATCATCTGTTATTAAAAGATCGAAATTTCCTATAAATTTGTTTCATTGGATTTACTGACCGATGACAGAGAATAGTAGATTGGTATTTACATTAAGGTGGCTCCCTACAGTTAGTACAGTTTAAATACGATTTATATAGATCAGACTTCATCCTCGCGACCTGCGCGTGGAATCGTCGTGTTTACTGTTCGGCAAAAATATTGAAACAAGCCGCGGGAAGTTTTTTGGCGTTTTTATCTACAAAGAAAGCTCCAGTTTTTCATTATAATCCTAATTTTTTTGTGAATTCGAACAGTACGTATGTTATTAACTAGTTTAGCCAATCTTTTAGTGTGTTTTTACGTATTTACGTTCAGTATTGTCTTTCATATTGCTCAAAATTTTCAACTTGTTGTGTTGCGAACTGTCAAACTGAAATGATACTGTCTTCTATAACTCTTGAACAGTAGTGAACTGTCGCCGAAACTTATGTAAGTTCTGTCAATCAATTCAATTCACAGGTATCGTTTTATCTGCTAAATCAAATAAAACAGTTATGAGTTGTTTTATATGAAAAGTTAAACTTGTAGTTCGATGTTTTGAAAAGTTTTCACACCGATTTTAACAACAAAAACAAATGTAAACTAACACTGGATTTAATACAATGCGTATAATAGTGTTTTTTATTAGTATTTTCAAGATTAATATTTTATTTTCATGTCAAACAAGTCAGAAATATCTGTTTTCGTATGTATTGTAAGCCAAAAAGTTGAAATCACTATAAATCACACGCTACAATTTACACGCATGCGCAGATCGTGCTCATGTCGAGTCGATTTTTTTTCATGCTGGCCACGCCGATTTTAGCGATGATTTTCTCGTGTTTTCTTCGGTGAAATTTTTTTAAACTTTGTATTTTTGTTATACAAGACGAGTGGTACAACATATCCAAATTTTAAGAAATTCTACAAATAACTTTTTCTGTAACCGTCATTCACGAATATCTCGAAAACTTATTTGTAAATTCCCTTCAAATTTTGATATGTTTTTCCTTTATGGGCCATAAATCTTCAAAAAAAATTTCAGAAAAATTCACCGAAGGAAAATATAGATATTGTCAATTTATTGTGAAATTAGACAATAAAAGTGCAAAAGATTAAACATCATGGTTGCCATGGCAACACAAACACTGTTTTAATTTGTTCATAAATGGACAGCACACAGCTTCTGAACTTTCCTGGAAATGATCATATTGCCTTGTCTTAAGTGTATCTAATATAAATTCGGTTCAAAGCGAACGTTACTCAAAATACCTAGAATTTTAGAGAACTGTAGGGAGCCACCTTAAAAAGGGCATAAAAACCCGGATACATGCAAATAGGTGTTTTGCGAAATTGAGAGCAATTTTAAATCTGTTCAGTTTTTTTTTATACACCCTGTAGATGCGTTATCCAATCTTATTTCAGATCAGTGGTCGCAGCCAGTAAAAGCCAGTCAGTGCAATAGGGATTTGTATAACGAAATGTACATTTTGATCACAAAATCGACTATTTTATCGGAAACAAGGGATTGGAATATCAAACTACTACAACTGCCTGCAGAGGCAATGTAAGCCTAAATTATTATTGTGGCTAGCATAGAAAAAAACGAATATTTAGGGAGAAATTTGATATTGTTGTGTGAGCTACAGTCTGAATCGGAATGAAATGCTGACAGGCGATCGCGGTTTATTTCGAATTTTATCAGGATAGGTTTTGGATTGCATCAAATTTTATTTACAAAAGTATAAATTTCAAAGTGGCGAGCAATTAATCAAATTTATTTCGTGTGGGAAGTTGTCTGTCTGTGTCTGACATGTTGAACTACAAATACAAACAATATCAGACAATAATATTATTTATTTATGTAATTAAAATATCACGATTATGAATTAACGTTCATTCCTATTAGGGACTGGGCATTATTTATGGAAGGGTGTGGAGGGGAATTTTTTCTTTCCTAAATTTTTAAAATTGAAAGCCCCCCGTTAAAAGAGCAGAAATTTAATGATGACCCCCCCTACATATTAGAATATTTTTTTTGACCCCCCCCCCCCATTTTAATTTTTACTCGTCAAATGGGGATACCCAGACGTTATAGTGTTAATTATTAGATAAGAATATGGAACTGAGAAGATATTAACGTCGACCAAAAACATATATTAGCAGAAAATTATCATTAAAGGTGATCTACAGTCCGTATGTAAACAAAGCCTTTGTTTACATTTTTGTGTCCAAAATATTGAGCTTTATTCGACAACTATTTATATTTTCAAGCTTCTAGAGTATAATAAATTATCAAGAAACAACAATCAGGCTTTTCAAGAACTCAAAACATAGTTAAACTGTTTGTATCATAAAAAGGAAAAGGTATCTAAGCGCTAAACTTGCTGCAGCTAGGCAAAGCATACAATGGCAGAATGAATACACAGACCGAAGCACTGATCACAAGGCGCAAAACAACCCCCTTTGATCGATATGATGTCACAGACTCCCCTCAGCGGATGTGGCCTGCATAATACATTCGCCGTCAACCTTACTTAAATGTATTTAACCACATCAAGATGGCTGATGTAATAATACAATGTCAATTTATCTCTGCAATCAGTAAAGACTGATTTGCATACAGCACATCAGTAACTATGATTTAGTCGCAACATTTACAACCAAATGGATACCATGCTTATTAAGCAAATTCCTTCAAATTTAATTGCAACCCCCCACCCTCATTTTCTTGAAAAAATTAATAGCTCCCCCTTCTAGTCATTTATTTATACATATGGCCCCCCTTATTTTCTCCCTCCCCCCCCTTCCATAAATAATGACCGGTCCCTTACTAACCTTCGAAGACATCGAATTTTTCCAATAAATAAACTAAACTATATCATATGTTAATATACTGTACTGTATACTTTGTAAGTGAACAACATGTATTAATACGTTTAAATTTCGCATTTGGCAATTCTCTAATAGCTCATAACCAATAGAAATGTATTCACTAACCTTCAAATTACAACCAGCGGCCGTGGTTTGTAATTTGAATTGTTCCTTTACGAAATATAGTCGATTTATTCAGTCAAATAAAATGGCCATTCTACAATACAATTATACAAATTTCTAACACTAACTGACTGGCTTTTACTGGCTGCGAGTAATTAGAGCGGGCAATTTCCGGTATGCCCGAGGCGACATGCGCGGCTTCAAAAACTTTAAAGGTTCCGACTCAAGATGCCCTTCAAATTCTAGTTAAAAAGATTATTGCCCAGCAAATAACTCGTCAAAGAGGCATATTCAAAAAACATTTGGAATATAAAAAATATTTATTGAGTAACGTTTCGTCACATTACAAGCGACATAATCAGAATAAAATACAGTTAAGCTATTTCATTTCTTATTCTTTGTCTATAGTGACATACGCGGGTAAAATCATACGACACATGCAATATGGATTGCCTTAGATATCGGTATATGTTATACTTATACGTTGTATCAAAGTGTCATTGTTGTCAAGCTTACGAAATTTGTAAGGGTCAGGGTAAATTTCGTAAGCTTGCAAAAATGACACTTTGACACAACTTGCAACCTTGCAAAGCTACCTAAGAAATTATACTTAATACATTTTACACTTTGTCTTTTGAATTGTTATATTTTGGCCGACAGGTTTACACTTTGTACAATATATTAATGTGTGCGATGCCGTTTGTTTTTAGTGTATTTATTTTTTAAAATTTTTGAATAATTATCTTACATACATGTCAATCAACGTGTTATCAACGTATAAATTCAGCCAATCACAATTCTCGGCGGCTGGCTGCCGAGAGTGATCAATTTTACTATAGGGCTTTCGGGCAGGCCTATATAAGAGCCGCCACGCTGGCTAGATAAACACTATTATTATACTATACAGTATAGACAACTACCGGGTATGAGCTATTCTGCAATTTGATTAGCTCTTCACTAGTAGCAAACTCGCTAATATCCTGCCAGTAGAAAAACAAGATGGCGCCTCAAAATTAATTAAGTTTTCTGAACGAGAAAACAGCAGTCGCAACAAAAATTGCAAGTGTAAACCGGCCTTGGGGCGAACCGATCTGCATGGCCCGCCTAAGCAAGATAATCCCGCATACATTTGAAGCAGTGAGACAAAAATACCTTTCACGCAATGGAGCATTGAATTCACTCATGGCAATATAGCTCAGTGCACGATATCGAACTGGTAGTGGCATGTTTAAGGCGTAGGAATATGGAACATGAAATATCAAATTGAATTGTCCGGCCGTATCTGTTTTAATTTCATTGTTGAACGCTTCAAATTTGTCGTGAAGTTTTTTTCGCTTTTGTTTCAGTAATTATATTAAACATCAAATTATGTACTTAGAATGAGAGAGTGTACTTAGAATGAGAGTTGACTGTCACGCAATGGTACGGGGACAACCTTGTTCACAGGGGGTCCAACTAAGAGCTGTGTTATGAGTATGAATAAAACATTAATAAATCGTAATATGAATAAAACATCATAACGTATGACATCATAAATACAAAAACTAAACTGTAACCATAAACCAAATGATATACATAAACTACAGTGGCGCGCCAGCGCGATAATTTGGGAGGGCGAATATTCATATAGTTGTGTTCATAGACCATAAAAACAATGGATTTCAAAAGAAGTTAATAATGCAGAACACGAAGATATGAATATTCGCCCTTCCAATTATCGAGCTGATAACGTCACTGATAAACTAATCTAAACTAAACTATAACTTGTTGAAAGTCAGCCTTCAGCTATTTAGAAAGGTCAGTGTGGTGGAAAGTTATACTTGCACGAAAGCTAAACTGTGCATGGCTTCGATGAGACAGGAGAGCATGGCACAGGAGAGCAACTTGCTGAGCTAACCGCCTCGCGAGGCGGTTAGCTCAGCAAATTGCTCTCGTGTGCGGCGGGCTTAAAGCGTGATTGCAGCGACCACATACCTCAAATACTTTAACCACTCAAATGAATAATGACTCGTATGACCATCTTCCCAATTAACTTCCAACTGATCATCCTCAGTATTCCAGGCAGCTGACTCTGCTGTGATATCGAGATTAACTTCCTTCGGCGAATACATTGTACGTGATTTCCTTTCATCTGTATAACATGCTGGACAACGGCAATTCTCGCGAAGATAAACATGTGGAAATTCATCGACATTGCCGTCGTTCCACTTGATCACTAAGCATTCGTTCTCGTTCTTATAAACATTTTGAGCCGCATTGTATGAAGCCGACAATGTTAAACAGCGATGTGTGCTGTTATTTAACAAACGCCGCAGTTGAGTTCCAAGCAAACTGCGTGCTTTTACTCTTAGGGACAGCATAGCTATAATGAATTCGTTGTGTCCGCGGCTAATTTTTCACAATTCTCATCAAGTGGCAGCTATATATATATAGTTTCAGCAAAAGAACCAGAATTGCACCCCACGCCACTTGAATTATCATTAAGAAACAATATCAGAGTGCGGCTTAACCTGAAGTTCAGGCCCTAATTTTAAATAGGGCCTGACAGGCTGACACAAAACCTGTTTAGACCGTCGGACGCCCACATGTTATTTTTAGACACAGCATGCAATATGATTGACAAGTGTTGTAGATTGTGTTACACAAAAAATTTATATTCACATGAACATGTCCGCAGAGAGTGCATTTTGCTTTTTAATTAAACTTAAGCATTCAAGGTACTTTTATATAATTAAAAGTCAGTTTCTCTGTTTAACCGAACAAAGATTTAACTAGTCAGTTCCGTGCACGGCTTGACTGCCAAGCTTTCTCAAGGTCTCAACTTGCTGGACGCGGATATACTCTACGGACTAACAACAGCAACAATGAAATTCTCAATCGTACCACAAAGAAGGCGATGTAGCTCAGAAAACAACGCCGGTAGGACCTGATATTAAAAATAAGACTTTTGCCGGCGAAGCCAGTTGGCAGAACATCTTGACTGTCAACAACAAGCTTTCGAATACATGACTAGTTTGGCTGTTCTTTCAGCATTGTGTGTCCAAAATTCGTCAAAGATTTTGATAAAGCCCTTTCAAAATACTGTTTGTTTGATTTATTTTCTGCCATAAAGCATAAAAGAAAAGAAATTCGAAGAAATCGATTATGGAATTTGTCACGTGCGTTTGACCTTCATATTAATTGTCGCCTTGAGGAGCTATTTTTAAAACTGTTGTTTATGTGAACTTGCAACCAATCAAAATCTTTCATGATGCTGATCAACCAATCAGATTTTCCGTCCACCAGATGGACGGGAATCCCACGGTTTAGATAGGTTTTGTGTCAGGCGCAATTCTGTGATTAGGGCCTGAACTTCAGGTTAAGTGCGACTATTCAATTTGACCGCATTCTGATTGGTTCGTAATGATAATTCAAGCGGCGTGGGGTGCAATGTTGTTTATTAAAATCAAACCATTTTGGCGAGGGCATGCATTGTGTTAAACCAGACAGAGCAATTGGCTGTCGCCACATCAAGTCGACATGTAATAATAAAGGCGCATCAAGTCGCCATGTAATAATATTATTTTTTATAAAATAGCCTTTTATAAACACGAGCGCTGATTGGTCAAAAGCTCAAAAAACCCGTGTTTCTATAACTCGATAGAAACACGGGAAATTTTCACGCGGGTTGCGTTGATTGCGCGGGAGTTTAAAAGACAAAATACAAACAATATTTAATTTTGAAAAAAGTTGAAAAACGTCCCGAAACGCGGAAGAACTGTTACAAAAAAAGGCAACACTTTGCTAACTTAGAAAGCGAAGACCTAGAGCACAAAGTATAATTATAGCACATTGTATCTGTTTGACTGATTACCAAAATAAGATATTTTAATTTTACTTTGTCTTTTAAAAAAATATTTCCTCGCGACGTTTTTAATCATGTTTACTATAGTTTTTAATCATGTTTAAACGTTCACTAACTATCTAAAACAGTGCTTTCTTTGCATGCAAGCATGTACGTTGTTGAGTGAATTACTGATATACTTTGTAAAGTAAGCCTGTTAAGTGCTGTCTGTTGTTTTGACAGCGATGTACTTGTTTACTTCCCTCTGCTCTATAACTAGAAGTTACTATCGCAAGGAAAGTGCTGCCTCATCCCTAATGGATCAAAGCCAGCATGTGCAATTTGCTGAATAAGGGGCTGTTTATATGATCCTGCTTTGCTAGGACGAGATACAGGGTGATTTCGATGTATTGAAATAGGTCATGGTCTACAACATTTCAGTTCTGTTAACTAGCATTTGAACTTTTATTTAGCCTAGTAACTTATTTCAAAACTCAAAATCATCCCACCTTCCATCATGTAAATAGCCCCTAAGACCTGTTCATGGGGTAGGAAAAATGCATTTTGAATACCAAACACCTTGCACAATGTTGAAGGTCAGCTAAATATTCTATTTCTACTTTGTTGGCATGGGTGATTTTATATTCATACCTTCAATGCTAATAACGTCTTGCTTTTGTATGTATAATTATAATACTGTCTGTGGTGAAGCTAACCATAGCAACAGGTCATGCTATGCAAGTTTTTAATTATTTGCATTGTAGGTTTATTAGCATAGCATGACCAGTCGTCATGGCTAGCTTGCCACTGAATGCTGTACAATATCATATATATATATATATATATATATATATATATATATATATATATATATATATATATATATATATATATATATATATATATATATATATATATATATATATATATATATATATATATATATATATATATATATATATATATAATTATATATATATATATATATATATATATATATATATATATATATATATATATATATATATATATATATATATATATATATATATATATATATATATATATATATATATATATATATAAACAATAATAATACTTGAATGAACCATTGGGCATGTAGAATTTAATAACAATTTCATATATACAAATAAGTCAATTTTTGTCCCAATTATCATTTTAATGGCACCTTCAGGGCTATGTTCACAGAACTGAATAATCTGCTGATGGGAGTTTGGTTGACATTTTTGTTTAATGCGTATGTATTCGTCTGCTTCAGATGACACCATTAATTTCTAATGACTAAGATTGTACTCTGTCAGAACTGCAAAGCTATATAATAGGAAATAATTTGTGAGCATTATGCAATTATCGAAAAAATAGAGTGTACCCTAAAATGTACTGACACAGGCACACAACCAGGGTGAATATATGAATGTAGGCCGGTAGGATTATTTCATATTTATGCTAACAATGGACATATCTCAGAGATATATTTTTACAGACCGCCATAACTTGTACAAAAATCGGTTGACATGTTATATTAATACATGTAGGCTATTAAACTGCACGTATAAAGTTAATATATGCAGACAACAATCCACACTGTCGTCTGTCGCTGGGTT
>CACRXK020008271.1:0-21166 GCA_902702795.2 Paramuricea clavata
AGACGAACTTAAAATCTTGCTAAATGATAATCCTATCGATGTCTTAGCTATTAACGAGACAAGGCTTGATTCCTCTATTACTGATTGTGAAGTATTTATTCCAGGTTACGAAATTTTTCGTCGAGACCGTAATACTAATGGTCGACATGGCGGAGGAGTTTGTTTTTATGTACGAACTAGTATTAACTGTACTTCCCGTCATGATCTAAATTTTAAAGATTTAGAAAATCTATGTATTGAAATTCGCAAGCCACGTTCCAAACCTTTTCTCGTTGCTAGCTGGTATCGACCCCCAGATTCTAGTGTTGATAAATTCAATTGCTTTGAAGCGCTTGTCGGTAAGATGGATGCTGAGGGCCTAGAGTATTATATTTTGGGTGATATGAACACTAACCTAATTGCTTCTAATCTTGACAATAATTCGCGTCGCTTAACCGATATTGCTGATGTTTATGGCCTTCAGCAACTTATCAGTGAACCAACTCGCGTTTCTAGCTTTTCTTCTACTATGATTGACCTAATTTTTACTAATTCTCCTACTAGGGTGGTTTGCTCAGGTGTCTCCCACATCAGCATTAGTGATCATAGTCTTATTTATGTTTTTCGTAAACTTGCAGTTGGTTTATCTATTAATCATCATTCAACTGTAACTTACAGAAAATTTAAAAATTTTAATTCCGCTAGCTTCCGCAATGACATTTCTTCTCAAGACTGGAACTCAATTAGTGAACTTAATGATCCTAATAGCATGTGGCATATTTGGAGAAACATGTTTTTGAATGTTGCTGACAAGCATGCTCCTATTCGGACGAAGCGTGCTGGTTCTTTTAAGTCACCGTGGATTACGTCTCATTTGAAACAATGCATGCACAGAAGAGATGTTTTAAAGATTCAAGCAATTCGCTCAAATGATCCGAACGATTGGCGTGCTTTCAAAATCTGTCGTAATAGTGTGAACAATGAAATAAAATTGGCTAAACAAAGATATTACAAAGAGGCTTTTCATGAGTGTGTAGGCAATCCGCGCAAAACATGGGGAGTTATTAATGAACTTACATTAAGAAAATCTAAAAGTTCCTTTGTTAACGAGATAAAATGCGAAGGTGTGTCAATAACTGATTCGTCGGATCTCACTGAAGCCTTTAATGACCACTTTGTCACTGTCGGTCCAAAACTGGCTGATGAAATTTCGACTAGCGTAAACAATCGCTCTCCCCTACATTATCTCAGTAGTCATATACATGACCATGAACCCTTTCAGTTAGAATCAACAAATAACTCTAAAGTTTTCTCGTTATTATATAGGCTTAGCAAATCCAAAGCAACTGGTCTGGACAAAATCTCTGCTAGACTCTTACGTGAATGCGCTGATCTCATTTCGTACTCCCTTTGCTTGATTTTTAATTGCTCCATTTCTGCTGGTGTATTTCCAGATGAATGGAAGTGTTCTAAAGTTATACCTTTATTTAAAAATGGGAGTCACTCTGAGTTGAACAATTATCGACCTATTTCGATTATTCCGGTTGTTGCTAAAGTTTTTGAGCGAATTGTATACGATCAAGTATTGGCTTATATTAACAATTATAATTTGATTTCAAATTGTCAGTCTGGATTTCGCGGTCTTCACTCCACTGCCACCGCTCTATTGGAGGCTACGGATAATTGGGCATATAATATTGATAGCGGTTGTGTGAATGCCGTTGTTTTTCTAGACCTAAAAAGGCCTTTGACACGGTAGATCACGATATCTTATTATCTAAACTTAATGCGTACGGTATTAGAGGTGTTGTACACAAATGGTTTGAGTCTTATTTGAATGGTCGTCACCAAAAGTGTTTTGTAAATGGGTGTCTATCCGAAAACCGCGCATTAACATGTGGTGTTCCTCAAGGAACAATACTAGGGCCGTTATTATTTTTATTGTATATAAATTATTTGCCGAATTGCCTCTCACATTCACAGCCTCGTATGTTTGCAGACGATACTCACTTGACATATGCGGATATAATGATATCGCTAAAATCGAATTTAATCTCACTAATGATCTTGAGAGTATTCGTGAGTGGCTTATTGTTAATAAATTAACACTGAACATGTCCAAAACTGAATTTATGGTGATAGGTTCGAGACAGAGACTTTATACGTTTGATAATGCTCCAGTACTTACAATCGAAGGGGCTCCTATCAAACAGGTAAAATCAACCAAGTCTCTGGGCCTTCACATTGATGAGCATCTCTCATGGTCTGTTCATGTTGATGCCATTTCCAAAAAAATCGCCTCTGGCATTGGTGCGCTAAAACGCATCAGGCCTTTTGTTCCTCGTACAACTCTGCATACCATTTTTCATTCACTAATTCAACCACATTTTGACTATTGCAGTGTTGTGTGGGGGAATTGTAATAAAACTCTTGCTACTAAAATGCAGAAATTACAAAACCGTTCGGCTAGGGTTTTAACATTTTCCGGCTATGATACTAATGCTGATGGTCTTTTTCAAGACCTTGGATGGGAAAACCTTGAAACACAGCGCCAAATTCATCAGGCTATTATGGTCTATAAGTCGATAAATGGTTTGGCTCCTGAATATCTTCGTTCAAAATTTGTTGATCATAGCTGTGTTTCGGGTTATTCTCTTAGGGACACTGTTGGCAAACTTGCTGTTCCTTTTCCTCGTACTAACTACCTAAGAAACTCCTTTAGTTATAGTGGTGCAGTAACATGGAACAGCCTTCCTGTTGAGTTGAGGCAAGCTAATTCTTTAAATTCGTTTCGATCTGGCTGTAATAAATTTCTCTCTTCTCGATCGTAATACCTAATTAATGCACGGCACTCGTGTAAAGCAGGTTTTTCTTTTGTCATTTCTTAGTATGAATTTATATATTGTGTTATTTATATTGTAAGTAGTGTGTTATTAGTTTTATGCATAATTTTGTAGATTTATTTATATATATAGCTATATGTATGTAATCTTAATCCTGATGAGTACACCGTGGATAAATAAAGTTACCTTACCTTACCTTGCCGTTTTGATCCTAACGTACGGACCAACTGGCGGCCGACTGGAGGATGTGTAACGTGCTAAATATAACTTTAATTGTGCATGTAAGCCGAAACGCCGAAAGTTTTATCTGTAGGCGGGCACCGCATTTTAGTACTGTGTCTGGTTTTGCCTGTTTTCTATATATCTGGCTATAATTACTGACAGTCATAATAACCTGTTGTTTTCTCTCTGCATTATATCAGCGAATGTCGAGAAGTTTTAGCGTTCTTCTGAAAAACGGGAACGGTCCTTTTTGATTGTAGGGAAATTCCCAGGGGTAAATGTTTATACGGGCTAAAATAGCACACAGCATTATTAAAAATAATGCAGCGTGCACACAAGCATTATTAAAAATAATGCAGCGTGCACACAGCATTGTTAAAAATAATGCAGCGTGCACACAGCATTTTTAAAAAGAATCCAGCGTGTATCAGTGCACACAGACATTATTCGCAATCCTCCGTCATCCTGACAAGTACACGCGATAACGTGAACATCTCAAGATGAGAAGTTGACAGTGCTAAAGGCCCCTCATACAACATCATCGGGCGCCTGAAGCACTGCCAAAACGGTCACTGTGAGTCCTTTCAGCTCAACTTAATAGAGAAATAGTTTCGTTTGCGCTTGTGGGATTTTATCCTAGATATACGCATGTGCAGAACACACCATAAGTTCTATTCCCGTGTTTATCCAGTTTAATACGCTCTTTGAATTAACCTTATCATTAATGATAATATGTAAACTAGAACACTATAATTCACCTCCGCTTGTGGAGATTTTAATTTAGGGCCATTAATTAAACTGAAATCTGTTCTATCACGATGCATTACATGCATGTCCTCACGAATGTCTAGTGTAACGTTGGATAGATTCATTGTCATACGGTCCCAACAAGCAGCAACGTAGTCTTCCAGAGTCAGTAATTATAATATCGAGTCAGTAATTATAATATCGAGTCAGTAATCGAGTCAGTAATTATAATAGATAATTACTTCGGCCAAACGGCATTATTCGATATATTGCAGCCAGCTTCGGCCTTCGGCCTCAGCTGGCTGCAATATATCGAATAATGCCGTTGGCCTCAGTAATTATCTATTAAGTATTTGCAATGTCGGATGTTGCGCCTTTGACTTTGTGCCCTATGCATGCATACTTAATTGTAATGGAAATTAAGTATTGAAATAGCATATCTCTTCTTATTTTAAATATAAAAATCCGCCGTGCTCAGATTATTTAGTTCTTGGTAAAAATCACTGAGCCATACTAGTAAAGATGGAACAGCCATTTTGTGTTTGTCAAACTAAACCACTGATTTGTATAGTGCACTGAATTATCAAGAGAACGTGAGCCCGCACGCCTGACCGCTTCTGTCCTCCATTTCTGGCCATTGCAAGTTTTACAGTATTATTTTATTATTTGTTAGTCGTTTGGTTTCGTAAAATATTGATTACCACTAACATCAAATAATAACATGTAACGTGAAAAAATGTGAATAGGACATTAATAGTCTTTGACGACCATTGATTTCTATACACCTGAGTGATTAGTTAAGACAGTTGTAATTTTATATCGATATCCACCATGCCATGGAGCAATAGAGCATTTCAAGCAATAATCCGAAGCATAATAATGAAGTATAATAATGAAGCATAGTAGTATCAGAAATTAGAAAATTCTGATTTAGAATTTTCTATAACACCAATATACCGATTATAATACCAGTGTTCTTAGTCTCGTAATGATCTATACATAAAAAAATTCACGTCTATTCATTACATAATTACCTTTGTTTCTACAGGTATGCAAATATGTCGAAACTTGTGATCGCAGCGATAACAGGAAATTTTCATGAAGTAAAACGATTAGTTGAACATGGTGCTGATGTAAATTGTGACGATCAATTTGAAGGAAGTCCTCTTCACATTGCTACATCATCTGGTTCACTGGAAATTGTCAAATATTTACTTGAACATGGTGCTGATGTAAATTGTGAAAATCATCATAAAGGAAGCCCTCTTCGCCATGCAGTTTCATCTGGTTCACTGGAAATTGTCAAATATTTAGTTGAACATGGTGCTGATGTAAATTGTGGAGATCAATATGAACGAAGTCCTCTTCACATTGCTACATCATCTGGTTCACTGGAAATTGTCAAATATTTAGTTGAACATGGTGCTGGTGTAAATTGTGAAGATCAATATGAAGGTAGTCCTCTTCACATTGCTACATCATCTGGTTCACTGGAAATTGTCAAATATTTAGTTGAACATGATGCTGATGTAAATTGTGAAAATGATTTTGAAGGAAATCCTCTTCACTCTGCAACATCTGGTTCACTGGAAATTGTCAAATATTTACTTGAACATGGTGCTGATGTAAATTGTGAAAATCATTATAAAGGAAGTCCTCTTCACTCTGCAGCCTCATCTGGTTCACTGGAAACTGTCAAATATTTACTTGAACATGGTGCTAATGTAAATTTTGAAAATCATAATAAAGGAAGTCCTCTTCACTCTGCAACATCTGGTTCACTGGAAATTGTCAAATATTTAGTTGAACATGGTGCTGATGTAAATTGTGAACATCATCATAAAGGAAGCCCTCTTCACTCTGCAGTTTCATCTGGTTCACTGGAAATTGTCAAATATTTAGTTGAACATGGCGCTGATATAAACTGTAAAAGTTGGTGGAATAATTTTGAACCTGTGATTCAGAATGCTGTTAAGTTTGGTTCATTGGAAATGGTTAAATACTTAATTGAACATGGTGCTGAACTAACAAATGAAGAAAATTTTGACATGCCCAAAATTTTATGTCTAGCTTGTGAAGGTGGGAATGCGTCAATTGTTGATTACCTTCTCCAACATGGAGTGATGAAAGACGTGAATAACTGGAAATTGCACTCTCCCTTACGTATAGCATGCCTGAAAGGTCATACCGCCGTAGTTCAAACATTACTGAAATATAACGTTGATATACGAAAAGAGAAGGAACCATTAATATGTGGCAATAATGAGATCATAAATATATTGAATGTGGAATTAAAGAAATCCCTTAAACATCGCAAGAAAATTACGATTTTGAAAGGAATGAACAACGTAAACTTGACAAAGGTAATATTATATTTCAGTTTTATTGCATGCAGAGCAAAAAAGAAACGTGTATTTATTAGTTATTATTTTTGGCTTTGGCCGTTTAATCGAGTACCCGCTTTATATTTTTATTGTGTTTTAATTGTTTCAAGAATTCAATCACGTGGAAACCGGGGGTTGCGAGTTAAACATTGCCTATTTTTGCCCGAACTATGACAGCCAAAATGGCGGATAATATAAATCATATACTGAATCATTAGGAAGGAAGCAGTTTTTTAAAATTTGACCCAGCTTGCTGTGATAGCTATGTCATTCGCCGAAATTACTGCGATATCAACTCAATCTGAAGCATTAAAGTGCCTGTGCAAGATTTTTTTTATGATTGAACTTTGCAAAGTTCATTTAAAATCATAATGTAATTTATTTTCTAAAACGTTATTGTATGTCAAGATTTATTATCTATAACGTCTTGTATGTCAAGATTTTCGACTTTGTTTGGTCATGTGCATATGTGACTTAAAATTAAATGACATCACAATGCATAACGAGTTTTTAGATAGAAAACATTCCCTTGCCAAACATGTAATAATTCCACTGACATTTAAAGTTATGTACGTACTTTAAAAACTGTCAAATTGCTACCATTTTATATGTAAATTTGAGTTAATGACAATTTTATCAAGCTAAAAAACAGTATTCTGTAAAAAACATTATGCTGTGTGACGTCATTTAAGTCATATTTGCATGCTAAACAAAGTCCAATATTTTGATATACCCAATAAACAAAGTTTTAGAAAACAAGTTACATTATGATTTTTAAATTAACTTTTCAATTCAATC
The DNA here is from genome assembly GCA_902702795.2 of Paramuricea clavata. NCBI lineage: Eukaryota > Metazoa > Cnidaria > Anthozoa > Malacalcyonacea > Plexauridae > Paramuricea > Paramuricea clavata. The sequence goes on from CACRXK020008271.1 coordinate 6,974, forward strand.
ATAAAAAAATTCTCGCATATAGGCACTTTAAATATGGAAGATCCACATCGTATTACAACTTGTAAGTTGTTATATTTCTTAGGTCAACTTCATGGTATATCGACGTAGAATAAAATATAGCATTACATGACGATTGTGCAACAAACGTAGTTTTAAATCTGCTTAAGTCATCTGTCGAACCCGTCATTAAATTTGGCGCAATCGCTTAGTAAAATAGATATTCTCTGCGTAATTTCAGTGGGTTGCAAGAAGAACGATCTTTTAAGATTGTTATCCATGTTAGGCTTTTATCAATGCGGTTTGAGCAGGAATAGTTACGTATAACTTTGAACTCTTTTTTAGGTCATTAAAAGACCGACATCTCCTAACAAATTTATGTATTCATAATAATTGAATAAAAGCAGCGAAATCCTATTTCTTGAGATATTAAAGCATGCTTATAGGTATCAATAAATTTTCATTGGCAAAACCGCTGAATTATATTGCAGGCGCATGCCTGGAACTTTTGGCCAAGCAATTCAATAATATTAATTGTTTAATTACTGTATCTAAAATACTGTATTTTCCCAATTGAAGAATGCATTTCGGCCTTCCTTCATCATATTACTAGCGTCTATATAATTCACACATGCACCAAACAAATGCTTTTCATCTTTATTATATTCATTTTGAAGTTAATGGCATGTAAGGCGCAGTCCGATTGGCCAAAAATGGTGCGATCACGATAGGTGACAGGATGATTTCGAGTGCAATTACAGCCCAATAATACATGATCAACAAATACAGAACAGTTTAATAATTATAATTGTATAATCCAAAATAATTTTGTAAAATTTTATCATGCAATTCAGTTTACTGCAATTTACTTCTAATAAACCGATTATTGTTATTTGTAGCCTATTAGGTATTACATATTATTAAGAAGCGTTCAAGATTTAATATTACCTGAAATTCAAGCTTATAGAGTGAAAAATAACATACCTACGTTATATAGTTTAGTTCTTTGTAGGTTTGCATGGCGATAAAACATATAATATATACCTTTTGTTTGCAGTACTAATGAATTTACGTGGTGTTTGACGTGCTTCCACAAACAAAAAGTACAAGGGATAGTTCGATAGTTAAAAGAGTTAGATTTCTTTAATATGAACCTACGATAAAAATATCGTGTAGTTCAGTTAATAAAGAATATTTTATACAATAAATTTATGGACGTTGTGAATACACGGAATGCCAGAATATCACGGAATATACTGGAATTTCGCAGAATGTGCCGGAATTTCTCGGAATATCAAGACATTTTCACGGAATATGCAGGAATTAAGTTAATTTACAATTAAATATTTGGTCGACTAATTTGGGCTTGTACGCCTGCGAACAGGCTGTAAAACAAAGATGGCGCCTTTCTACAGGGTAGATATAGATAGATATACTATATTTAATACTTAAAACTCGCAGCCTTGGTAATAACCTTTGGCTGGATAACGTTAAATTTTACAAGAATATCTGAAAAAAAGTTGAAAAAAGTATTTAGCTATAAGCTATGTATTTACATGGATTAAAACACATTAAATATTTTACGTATATTCTTTATATTTACTGGAATTACAGTTGATAAAATCGTTTTTACATCTAATTGTCTTTAGGAACTAAAAACTTTCTTCTTACTCTTAGAGATACCTCAGAAGGGTGAAGAGAAACTGTTTGTTTGACTCGAGGTTTGACTTTGGCAGACTGCTAAATTGTCCGATAAAAAACTTTTTGTTATATCCTAGAAGATTGCCTAAAGTAACATCGTAAAGCATTTTCGTTAGTGACTGTGCATGTTTTTTAATAATATCGATGCCGATAGTTTATTCATATATTCATAATTATTTTTATATAAACGATATTTTATTAAAGTCAAACATTGGGAATTGGCCAAAAGCCACTAAAGGCTTAATTGGGGCGCTCTTGACGTTACATATTTACAAAAAAACAGCTAATAAAGCAAGCGTAAATTTTGGACAAACACACAATTAAAATACACATACACTGGGCAACGTAGTCAAGGGCTGCTATACGAGTGAAACGACCTGGAATCAATAATATATTTTTGGACACTTAGGAATAAATTAATATTCGTATCAATAGAAACATTTCCAATACCATAAAGTAACCACTTAAGACGTGTACCCTTACCAGCACCTGACCACGCCGCGATATAAATCGTAGTTTAATTAATGTACTATTAGATAATCTCAAACGAGTATGCAAAATAGCTGGTAGACGATCACCTATATAATGCTGTGCTGAGTGGTTATATTACTACCTTAAAAACTGATAAGCAGAAACTCGACGTTTCGAGCGAAGGCCCTTCGTCAAGAGTTAGTAGCAGGGATCGGGGAAAATGCACGGGCTTTTATAGTAAGAGTATGAAAGCATTACGTGACAAAAATAACCAATTAGATGGATTTAATCACAACAAAGTGTAAACAAAATATGTAAATCGCATTACAGAATATAATATAATAAAAACTATAAAATATACAGGAAGCTAAGACAATTACTACAAAAAATAATAATCAAAACAAAACAAAACAAAAGTGGGAATAAGGTAAAAGTAAAATGTTGTCAATGTCTGCTTAGGACAGGCAAGGACAGAAGGAATTAAATATAGGAAAAGCGTTCATTAATACTAGAAGGGTAAACAGTGCCAAGTTTGGATACGAGGCGCATTTCATGTCGTTTGCGGCTATCATTGCTTCCAGAAATAGGACAGAGGGCTCGAATTACCTTATCTGAAACACTGTGATTGCCATTGATTTTCACATCAAGCACCATTTCACGTGCGCCTCCTCCCATCTTATCTACTGCATCTCTTGCAGCATATGTGGCATGCTTTACATTGGGAAAACTGGAAGATGTTTAAGGACAAGGTTTGGTGAGCATCGGCGTGCAGTTATTGGCAATGATGCTAACCAACCTGTTGCCAGACATTTTAATAATGGCAATCACAGTGTTTCAGATATGGTAATTCGAGCCCTCTGTCCTATTTCTGGAAGCAATGATAGCCGCAAACGACATGAAATGCGCCTCGTATCCAAACTTGGCACTGTTTACCCTTCTAGTATTAATGAACGCTTTTCCTATATTTAATTCCTTCTGTCCTTGCCTGTGCTAAGCAGACATTGACAACATTTTACTTTTACCTTATTCCCACTTTTGTTTTGTTTTGTTTTGATTATTATTTTTTGTAGTAATTGTCTTAGCTTCCTGTATATTTTATAGTTTTTATTATATTATATTCTGTAATGCGATTTACATATTTTGTTTACACTTTGTTGTGATTAAATCCATCTAATTGGTTATTTTTGTCACGTGATGCTTTCATACTCTTAGTATAAAAGCCCGTGCATTTTCCCCGATCCCTGCTACTAACTCTTGACGAAGATCGAGCCTTCGCTCGAAACGTCGAGTTTTTGCTTATTTTTTAAGGTAGTAATATAACCACTCAGCACAGCATTTCTACATTGGTACTACCGACACTGGTACAGACAGTTTTAGTATATAGATCACCTATATAGTATAGCGGATTGGGAGCTACGAACTTGTGTAGCCGAGTCACACTGTTCTTAAAAATGACAATTGAACAACTAGAACGAATAGTCGCCGCTAAAAGGCTATTCCAAAGATTCACAAAGGAAATATAAAATTACTTTTTGTAACGTTCGGTTCTAGCGAAAGGGACAATCAGATTATCATTAGCACGTAAACTACGATTTGATCTAGAACTGACATTATCAGGACGCAATTCTGACAGATACGGAGGGGCCAGATTATTTACAATTTTGTACATCATAAATAGCTTATGATCATTACGTCTGGCTTTTAGAGAAGACCAAGCTGTTTCATTAAGAAGGCTTCCCTATGAGTACCTTTCAAAGCCCACGTTACGAGCCTGGCTGCCTCAAATTGCAAGCTTTCAAGAAGGTTATGGTCAGCATCACAACACCCATCCCACACAACATCCGCATATTCCAAGCAAGAACGGACAACGGATTTATATAGAATTTAAAGGGGTTTTTTCCTAGCTTAAATTTCATTGGTTTAAGTAAGTTAAGTTATTTTGAAGCAACCGCCACGATAATTTATTAGTAAGAGTAACGCCCAGGTGATCATGCTGATCAACTATATCACATCAATTGGTTCGTTGGCCAAAGTAAGCATAGGATGCAAGGGCTTGATTAACTTGGAAGAAAATATCATGTTTTTGTCTTGTTAGCATTCATGGTCACCAACCATCGATCATCCCACATTGATATAGAATCAAGATCGTTATTTAGCTTGTTAGCTGTGTCAATCTGCGATACGACTTCATCTAATAGTAAGGAATCATCAGCGAACTGAAAATAAGTGGAAGAAACATTATCAGCTTTGTCGTTGATATAAATCAGAAATAACAGTGGTCCAAGAACAGATCCTTGAGGTACTCCGGCTTCAATATAAGTCCCTAATCAGAACTTGTTCCCTCAATGGTTACTCTTTGATATCTTTCAGTCAAATAACTTTCAAACCATTGAAGTAAGGGGCCGTTTATGCCAATACTTTTAAGTTCGGCTAATAAACTTTTATGCCAAACCTTATCAAATGCCTTGGAAATATCAAGAAATACTGCACGTACTTCATTACGTTTTTCTAATGCTTGATACATTTTGTTAACAACAAAAATTAATTGCATAACTGTGGAATCACCTGGGAGAAAACCTGATTGAAAACAATAGAAAAAACCCGTATTATTAAGAAAATTATACACGTCCAAAAAGACAACTTTTTCGCATACTTTGGATAAACCAACTAACAAGGAAACTGGGCGATAATTCGTTTTCATTTGCCGATTCTCTTTTTTAAAAATGGGTATAACATTTGCAATTTTCCAACAACTGGGATATTGTCCTAACGAAAGTGATAAATTTATAAGCAAAGTAAGAGATTTAAAAATACCTCCAGCTCAAAACTTGAGTGCTTTGTTGCTAATATTGCAAAACCGCATGCTTTAGAGATGTCTAAGTTATATAAAATATTTAACACTTGATATTCATTAACAACAATAATTGACAAATTATCAGGTGAACTAGGTAAATTTAAGACGGAATAACCGCAGTATCAGCATTAGGCACAATAACACCTGAGCCTGGTGTTGCGAATCTGAAATGACGATATTGTTATCAATTAAATCAGGTAACGAAGAACAGGACTTGTTACCGTACAAAGATTTTGAAATGCCCCACCACTTTTTGGCTGATGTTGATAGATCTGCTAGTAAAGTATTTATTTTACGTCGGATTTCCATTTTGGCTCTCCTAATTAGTTTAACAACGAGATTTTGTCGAATGCTGTAACGTTCCCAAGACAACACACTTTTAATGTTTGAAAAACGTTTAAAAAGGCGATCACGTCTTCGAATAGCTTTGCGAATTGAGCCATTCATCCAGGGCTTGTCTTTCGGCCGAACAGCAATTTCTCTGGAGGGAATATAGTAATTGTAAATTGTAAACAACATCAGTAGAGTCTGACGAATTAGAAAAAACATCGCCCCTATTAGCATTTAATAGTGCCGCATTCAGAGCATTAACATTCGCATTTTATAATTACGGACAGTTCTTTTAAATGATCGTTGTTTTCTTGAAGAGATATTCAAGTTAGCATAAACCAGCATAAACGATATTGTGATCACAATTGGAAGGAGGACTCAAAGTTCCAGTAGAAATGAAATAGCCAGGAGAATCAGTAATGATTAAATCAAGAATCAACTGAATTTCCCCGGTCAATGTTACGCGAGTAGGTTCTTCAATTAATTGAAATAAGTTATTACCTTCCAAAAAATCGTATAGCTTGACACCGACATCAGAATTAAATGACGAGGCACCGGCGAAATAAAAATGAGAATTAAAGTCACCTAAAATTATGATAGTGGAAAAATTATTTGACATATTAATAGAGTCGAAACTGGCCTGTAAATAACTTAGAGATAAATCTAATTGATCAGAGGTTTGGCTAGGAGGCCCATAACACACTCCGCAAAGTATTTTCACTCGATTGACAGCTATTTCAGCCCATAACAACTCGGTAAATGCGGACTCCAAATCAAGTCGTCTGACGAACAGCAAGTGATCCGCGACGTACAAAGAAACACCTTTCACCTCGAGATGAAATTCGACCTTTTCTCAGTGGAGCACTAAAACCTGACATTAAGATTGACTCGTTTGAGATAGTGGAGTTTAGCCAAGTTTCAAAGAAAGCAAGCAAGTGAAATTTATGTAGTTCAGCAATTGCAGAGATTTCGCTAAATTTATCAACAATATTTAAGCTTCTTGAGTTCAAATGTGCTAAATATTGCGTGGGCCGGGGTTTGGATGCACCGAACCAGATAATAAAAGTAACATGATAAACCCAAATAGAAGTATAAATAGTATAACAAGACTAATAATTGCAAGAAACAAACGTATGCCATAAGCATTAACAGTAAGATAAGAAATACAACAATTATACAGACCGATAGCTACTCGATATACTTCTAAACTATAACCCGATATATAAATGCTCACCTCATGCTTCTCAACTGAAATACTTATAGACATAACAAACATAAAGAAATAGAGAAAGAAAAATGATTATATAGTATAATGTTAGTTTAAGGAACAAAATATATTAGATATCGTCACCGTGGGAAATAGCGTACGTTACCGATCAAGAATCAATCATTTCTCTGATTGAAGCTAGGGCCAAAATGTCATCAGGGCAACGAACCACATGAAAGATCATCTTCGAGCGGTTTTACAATAGAATTAAGTTCGCTTTTAATCAGTTGTTTCACCTGATTTGATATAGCACTTTTCATCTCTTCGCTGTTCATCGCCTTGATAATTTCATCTTTACTCAATATACTAATATGTCGTTCTTCAAGTCAGCGTCCAGTGAAGCTTTATGTGATCTCGTAACAGACATGGCGGCGAAAATATGTGAAAACAACTTTAGTCTTGGCCTTGACCAGTCAATAAACACGAATAGCAACAGCTGCAATCAACCGGTACGATAACATTTTACATTAGTTTCAAAGGACCGAAAGTTTGACAAATGTAAGAACAATATGTACGAAAATATGAAGATAAGCAGCGAGCACCAAAACCTAGACGCTTACTCGTCAAGCTGTGAAATAATAATAATGATTATTAATTATTAATTATTAATCATAGTTATTTTAAGTTCTTTGTATGTTTGCATGGCGATAAAATATATAATAGTTTTGTTTGTGGAAACACCACGTAATAAATTTACGTGGTGTTTCCACAAACAAAACTATTGCATAATTATTTTGTTATATATGGTACATTTATAGTCACATCATTTAGAATTTAGAATTATTATGTTACGTTAAAATTTTGTTATATGGTGCATTAGTCACAGAACATTTTATTATTATAGGATTGCTTCATAAGTTGAGTTAAAGTTAATAAGATGTATTTACAGATTGTATGTATTTTTTCATTTTTATATAGAGCATACATTAATACATGCATGATACATTAATAAATGCCCATTTTGTAACTCTTACTCTGTCTGTTTTTATTATAAAAATGGTGGCTTTCTGACAGTTGATTGTGGTAGAGAAGAGACTGCAATCTGAACAGTTTTATTATATCATCAAATATAAACAAAGTGACAATACAGCTGGGTATATAGTAACTATAGTTAACTATAAAAACTTTTGTTTGTGTTAGCTTTTACCAAGCTTGCCGTTGGCGTATAGGGTAAAGGTGCTGCATGCGGAAAGTGAAACGCAGTCCGGGTCGGGTTGTGTTTTGTCTCACTTAGTATATATTTTTCTTAAATAATTTTTTAAACTTTTTTTTCCACCTTTTCTAACTTTCAAAAAGTTACGATTAGCAGTTATGACCTTGGACTTATTAAGATATTTATGTCGCTAAATTTATTTAGATATTTTGTCGCTAAATTTGATTGGCTAACGTAAGACAAAGGGAATGGAATGTTGTGCTCGGGTGAGCAGCCGCTTAATTGTGGGGAGAAACCTCCACACAAAGAGCGGTTGCGAAGGAGACTACTATATATAGCCAGCATTTCACTAAATAGCTGGCTGTATCAGCCAGCAGTTTACTAAATAGCCGGCTGTATAGTCACGTTCAAAATATAGAAATGTTTAATCAATAATTGTGCATGAAATTTTTTTCATAGGAAGGGTGCAATTTCTTTGTGCAGATACATGTACGCCTAGCCTACCTATTTTTCACTTTGTTTTCAAAATAAGCACCCCCAAAATGGTGAATTTGGCATTCCTGAGAAAGGCTAATTCAATTGATTATTAAATAATCTTGGAATTTATAATACTGGCCAAAACCGTTATCATACTATATAATTAAAAATTTTCTCAAACTAAACATCAGCCAGCTGTGCAAATGGCACATTTTAATCACAAATAGACCATGTCATTTAATGCGCAGTCGAAACTCCGAACTGATTATTGTTCTCGCTGGCGGTAGCGCCATGGCAGCGCATCGACTGATTAATCTTTCAATCACATGAGTAAAGATTGCGGAATACCATTGACTTGTGTAAAAAGTCGTAGTTTAGATTTTTATGCTTTGTTCTATATTCGACCACATATGGTTAATTAACTTTAAATGTTAATAAGTCGATTAACATTAGGTAATTGCTCTCAGTGGGAGAGTTGAAACATCTGTACAATATGTTGACGATGCACATCTGTAAGTAAGCTAGGCAGTGTCAGAAAAACCAAGCATTGACCATTGTATTGTTGAAGTAGGAATGACACTTGAGTATATACAGCAGGAATTGCGAAGGTATAATACTTCTGTTTCTCCAAAGAAACTTATGTTTCCACCTCTGTCGTTACAGGTTTCTTGTAAGGACACTGATCGATCTTTTGTGGAGAATTAACAATGTAATAATATTCTACAAAATTCCGTGATATTCCGGCATATTCCGTGATATTCCGGCATTTCCGGGTTTTCACAACGCCATAAATGTATGGACAGTCACCTTTGGTTAATTTTCTTGCATAATCACTACTTCTTGTACATGTAGACTGTAATTATTTCTAGTTTTTAAGATTTCACATTCATTATTCCGCTTGCATGCATTTTCACAGCAAAGGCATCGAAATTGCGCCTCGTCGCTTCCATTTTGAGTTTTTGACAACCTTTACCTTCGGAATACTTGACACCCCGTTTACAAAGTAAATTTCAGCAAGGATGACACATGACACGAGCGCTGCCTGCATTCACTAAACTTCGTGTTTATTATGCATTTCTAGAATGTGTTGGGGAACATTAATTACTTCTTTGCAGGGACAGCTGAGTAATTTCTTGATGTGGTTAAATAATTCTGTAACTTTTCATGCCTTAGCGGAGATAATTCTGAATTCAAAACAACTCGATGTAGAACTATTTTATTTGCCAGTCATAGTAATAAAAAAAATGCTTTTTTCTACCATAGGTTGGACCGCCCGTAAAGTATTTTTCAACGCAGAAGTCTTTGATGCTTGGGAAAGGTTCAATGGGTACATTTGTTTATGTCGGCATCATGGAAGATGGTACTGAAGTGGCTGTAAAGAGGATCATTAAACAGGAGTTTGACGATACAGCTCAAAATGAGCTAGAAATTCTGAGTCGAATTGATGCAAGCAAGTCACCCTTTATAGTAAGCTATCAAAAATGTTTAGAAGACGCCACTTTTGTGTATATAGTTTTGGATCTCTGCGAAGAAACATTGAAGGAACACGTTTGTACTCAAAGTTTGGAATATCTACAAAATCATGGTCCAAGAATGATCAAAGAAATCTTAAGCGGAATTGAATTTCTTCACAGTCGAAATATTTTGCACAGAGATCTCAAACCATCAAATGTCTTGGTTGATATCGAAGGTCACATGAGATTGGCAGACTTTGGAATAAGTCGTGTTTTGAATGAAGAAGAAACCACAGTTCTTACACATGCGAAAGGAACCCGAGACTGGATGCCCGCCGAAGTAATTGAAGTAATAAGTAAAGAAGAGGTAGGGCGTTTTAAAAAGAAATCTGATGTTCAGGTCGCAGGTATGATCGCTTTCTTCATTTCAACCAAAGGTGAGCATCCTTTTGGTCCTGTGCTTGAACGAATGATAAACATTTCCAAAGGAAATCCTGTTAACTTACACATGCTGCGCGAACTTCAAGTTCGGAGTTTTATTTCATGGTTGATCAGTCATAACATTGATGATAGACCTTATGCTCATGAGGCGTTGGCAAATCCCTTTATGGTTCATGTACCAAAATCTCTCAGGAAAATTATATTACAACAATCCTGTATATAGATTGTTGTAATATGATTTCCCCATTGTTAACTGTTGCATTGTAAAATTATTCTCAAATAAAACTTTATTGAATCTCAAATTCAATATATGAAAACTGCGAATTCAATAACTAATAATAATAGAACACTTTCTTTAAGCAGGGTAACTAGAATTACATACGTAATTTTCATCTAGGCCCTATAAACTATACTTCAAGAATGTTAATATACTATAGTATATACTATAAATAACTAATGTTATAAAACATCCAATCCGTCTTTAAGTTTTAAAAATGCCATTTCTAAGTACATATTACGCAAGGAGGAAACACATTAGGCATTTCTAATATTAGATTCAAGAGCATTCCATTCTGATGCTAAAAATTCCAACCTGCGCTGGCCTCACTTTTTCGTTACATTAGGTAATTGCAAACTATATTTCGCTCACCCCCGTGTCTTGAAACTATATGCTAAAGGGTTTAATTAAGTTAGTAAAATATGATGGAGCTAAATTATGTTAATAGACAGTCACTGGGCAAACATAATTCGATCGTAAATTGGTAGCCAACCCAGTTGTACGACAACGGTAACGATGGAGCTTTACTATCGGTGTCTAGGATCAGTCGTGCAGCTTACAGACGACATATATATCCTATCCAGATTTTGTTGCGACGTATTACCCCAAACTACACAACAATAGTCCATTAATCATAAGAACAAACAGTTATAAAACCAATATACGAGCCTTATATGGAAGGTAATGTCTAATGCGTCTGAGTACCAAGTCTCTGTGAGTATACCAAGTTTCCAACTATACAGTTTGATCGATATATAAAGTTTGATCGAAGTTACGCAAATGTTTTCTTGAAGTGTGGAAAGTTTCCGAGAAGAAGCTATTACCATCAGTTTAGTCTTTTTCTCATTTAAAACCATTTAGTTCATCTCACTCCATTGAGCAATTGGGTGAATATCTCGACCGAACTTCACTTCAACATTCTATAAGGAACTATTAGAAACATATTGTGTGGCATCGTCCGCATAGAGATCAATTTCCGTTTCAGAAAGATATAAAGAAAGATCACTCATATACAGGATAAACAGTAGGGGCCAATTATCGAACCCTAAGACACTTCCGATTTTATATTTCCCTTGATGGAAAACTGGTTGTCAATAACAACTTGAAATTGCCTATCACTGAGGTACAGGAACGAAACCAGGTCACTGTATCTTCGTTAAGACCATATAGTTACAATTCCTCTAGCAGCGTGGTATATTCAACAAGATCAAAAGCATTTAGTAGATCGATCAAGGAAATATTTGTCCTTGGTCCATACTTTGGAGTAGATGATCAATTATTTTCAGTAATAGTGATTGGCATGATGATGTTTACGAAAGCCATATTGTTTGGAAGAAATCAAGTCCTATATTTAACCAGATAATTATAAAGTTCATCAAACACGTGTCTTTCACGTATTTTAGATAATAAAGGCAGCACGAAAATGGGAGGACAACAATTCATGTCCGTGTGATATCCACCTTAACAGATCGGGTAACTCTGGCGAACTTCCAGCGTTTAGGCGTTGTCGAACGAGTTAAATTCAAGTTGAAAATTCTTGCACTATAAGGTGCAATGACAAAGAGGCAGCACAACTGAGACGTTTGGCTCCAAGATTGTCTACACCTATAGCAGTATTTGCCTTCAAATGTAGCAACTGACTCTTAACAACATTCTCTGTAACCATTTAAGAATACCAAACTGAGTATCCCATGGGCGTCTGCGCGTTCCAGTTCTCTCAACGTGCTAAAATTGGATTAACTGATAGTACCTTCAATCGAAAAACATTAGCAATGTTGGAAAAATAGTTCAAAAAAGATTCAGCAATCATATGCAAGTCCTTCCCCGTTCACTTTTACCAATCTAGGTGCCGCTGACTTTTTATAACGCTTCAAGATATCGTTGATAAATTTCCACATTTTACCAGGCTGCCCTTCATTTTCTTCAATGGAAGCTCTGTAAATATCACGTTACTTCTATTTATTTTCTTATACTACTACAGACAGATTGTTGATAAGTCAAAATTGTCCGATAAAAAACTTTTTGTTATACCCTAGAAGCAGTGCCGGATTATCTAACGGGGAAAAGTGGCATTTGCTCCGGCCCTAGACTAGATTTCCACCCTCCCAAACCTGGTTTTCCTTCAATAGTTTATATAATGTGATCATTGAATAATTAAACTCATTGGTTAAAGCAACCTCGCTTACCTCGGTGTTTACAGTAACAAATATAGTGCAATGTAATATTGGAATATCTTCACCTCTCACACGTACAACTTTTATATAAAATATTCCAACCATATAGGCATACTGTCACTTATTAAACAATACTAAATAAAACATTTTGTAAGCGCAGGAACTGCAATATGAGTTCTATATGTCCGATCAAGGCGGAGAAATCAGACTTCTTCACAGCCATGGGCGAATTCGCATTTTGTGACCGGCCTTTTTAATAGTTTTCCCTCGGCCCTGGAAAGGTTAATCCGGCACTGCATATAGAAGATTGTACCCCGAAGTAAATCGTGAAGTTTTCTCGTGATTAATCATGCATGCTTTTTTAATAATATCAATGGGAAGTTTTACAGTAAGCACGTTACCCGTGACATCCGACCAGCATCTGAACGGAACAACAACGTTTTTCAAGGATATATTGGAAGTAGGGTTTATGTTAATAACGGTTCCCACAACAGATTCTCCTTCAGTATCAGTACGGACATTGGCGATAAGGTCGATATGTCCGCACTACTCAAATTTTATATCACATAAATAAAATGGAAGACGAACACTTTGTTACCGAACAAGGGTTAAGGGATATCTACTACAATCCGGGTACCGGTTATCAACCCGCGGAGAAGCTCTACCGGAAGGCAAAGGAGGAGGGGCTGGACGTTAGTCGAAAAATAGTGAAGGACTGGTTAAAGATCCAGAACACCTACACAAGGTATAAACCTATCGTTAGAAAGCACAAATTTCAAAGAACATTCGTTAAGGACCTAGCGGAACAGGTGCAGATGGATCTAGTGGATATGGGAAAATACAAAAACCAGAATAAAGGATATTACTGGATACTAACAGCTGTTGAGATTCTGAGCCGGTACGGATTTGTTATTCCCGTCTACAGAAAGGATACGAAAAACATGACGAAGTCTGTGAACTTATTACTGGAGGAATTCAGGAAAAGGTTTGGAAAATACCCGGAAGTTGCTCAGTTCGACGAGGGAAAGGAATTCTACAATGTTGGTGTTAGGGACCTCTTACAAAAACACGACGTCCGCTATTTTTCCACGAACTCTGACAGAAAGGCAGCCATCGTTGAAAGATTCAACAGAACCTTGAAGACAATGATGTGGAAGTATTTCTACAGCAAAGGGACTTACAATTGGGTCGACGCCTTAAGCGAGCTTACGAATAACTGCAATCATACCAAACACAGCAGTATACTAACGAGACCTGCCGACGTAAGCAAGTCGAACAAGAACCAAGTGTGGATCACGCTATACGGTCACGGATTGGGAGAATTTCCATTACCTAATAAGTTTAGGGTTGATGATACGGTCCGAATAACGAAGTATAAAAATATCTTTACCAAGGGATACGAAGCAAACTTTACGGAAGAGATATTCAAAGTTGTAAAAGTATTCAGGGGAGATCCTAACATGTGTGAAATAGAAAGCCACGACGGAGAACCGATCATCGGAAAGTTCTACGAAGAGGAACTATCCGCTGAGGATAAAAAGGACGATGTGTATAGGATGGAGAAAATTCTGAGAAGAAGGAAGGGTATGGTACTGGT
>CACRXK020008272.1:6868-20039 GCA_902702795.2 Paramuricea clavata
CAACGAAGATCTTGCTAAAGTCAGTGAGTGGGTAGTAGCCAACAAACTTACTTTAAACCAATCTAAAACAGAATTTATGCTAATCGGCTCCCGTCAAAGGATTAGTACTTTCAACTCTAGTCCTTCACTGACAATAAATGACGTACCAATTAAACAAGTCTCTCACAAAAAGTCACTTGGTGTACATTTAGACGAGAACTTGACTTGGAATGTTCATATCGAGAAATTATGCAAAAAAGTCGCTTCTGGCATAGGTGCATTAAAGCGTATAAGGCCATTCGTCCCACCTTCCACAATGCAACTTATTTACAATTGCTTAGTTCAACCCTATTTCGATTACTGCATGTTGCGTTGTCTGGGATAGACTACTTACTTCATCTAATTATGATACAAATGCTGAATATCTAATTGAAAAATTGAGCTGGAAAAACCTTGAATCTCAGCGAAAAATTGCCAAAGCAATAATGGTCTATAAATCTCTTAATGGTTTTGTGCCAGACTACCTGTGTGAAATGTTTGTTGATCGAAGTAGCGTAACGAATTATACATTGAGAGGCACCAGTAGAAAATTAGCTTTAGCTCAACCACGCACAAATTACCTGAAAAATAGTTTTAGCTATAGTGGTTCTGTGCTGTGGAACTCCCTTCCAGTTGAGTTGAGACAGTCTAACTCATTACGTAAATTCAAGTCAGACTGCAGCAACTTTATACATTAGTCAATAATTTTAGATTTTTATATTAATATATTAGCACGGCACTTATGGAAAACAGGTATTCTTGTAATATATAATTAGTATTAGTATAGTATGTATACATAATAAGTATCTTAATTAACTTTTATATTCTGTAATCTGTAACTATATTGTATTCTCTTATCATCTTTTATGTAAAATCCTGATAAGTCTACCGTGGGTAAATAAAGTTCACAATCACAATCACAATCACAATCACAATCACAATCACAATCACACGCTACAACACGCTACAACACGCTACAGCACACTCCACTATGGTGGCCGAAGACTGCCATTCGCATGTTCTACATTTCTTTGTTTTACATTTAACTTCATGAAAAGATAATTAGAATAAACTAAAATAAAAAAATATATAAAAAAAATAAAAGACATTTCTTTCTTAAATTAATTTCATTCTAAAATTATATCACATTATGGCCTAGAATTGCCATTCATGAAAAAAATGTTTAAATATATACGGCCGAGTGACTGTCGTTGGATTTTGTTATATTATTATTTATCACATTATGCCCATGCATGGTCGAGAACTGCAATAGTATACCAGAATGCTTTGAGGTAGCTCTTTCAGACTTCAACATGGCTGAATACTTTTGTAATGATTCTTGGAAAGAAGATAGTTCACTGAAGGAAGAAATGGCCAAACACATCCGCCATGGTCTAGGGCGGGAAGAGATTTTAGACTTTTTAATTAAAACGAGACTTATAGGTAGACAAAGTTCGAAATGCAGTTCAGAAAGAACTTGATGGCGCTGGAAGACTATTAAGCCACAGAGCTGTGTAAAAAATGTGCGCCAATAACACAACCTTAATGTACCCTGGGACTTAGTTCACGCAGTTATGTTTGACGTCGACCCAGTGAGTCTAGAAGAGCGTGGCATAGTTGGTAAAAAGAACACGAAAGCAAAAGGGAACTTTGCAAGCAAATGACCTAACTGGGTATGTATCAAGGCGAGGGTTTCTGCATTTACACCAGGTAAATCAATTCAATCTACACCAGGTGCAATCCCTGGATGGTCATGATAAATTAATGGGGTACCAAAATAGCACCTACCCCTTGGCTATCTATGGTTGTATGGATACAGCGAGCAGGAAGTTTTATGGCTTCGTATTTGGGTGAGTAACAGTGATCCAAAGATTATTGGACGTTGGTATTTAGAATACAGTTATGCGACCAGAAAAAATTCTGCAATGCTGCGATTGGATGGTGGGACTGTAACTGGTGTTATGGCAACTATTCACTCCTACATTCGAAGCACTCATGCCGAATTAGATGATCCATTAGATACAGTCGTTTATGGGCCATCAACATCAAATCAGGTAATATGTGACTTAATTAACACATTGAGCCCTAGTGCACCTCACTTCTTTGTTTTACTTGTCTAACGCCAGAAGATTTTACTTGTCAATGGGCAAGCTCTGCAGTTTAATGGGTTAATAAACAGTTAGGTTACCATAATCTCTCTAATTACTCCCCCACTCAAATAAGCAAACCCCATCCTCATTAATACAATTGTATTTGTTTTGATCATGTTATGATATCCATATTAATTTATATACCAATATTTCACAAATACATAGCCTATAATAAGCCCCCCACTCCCTTAAAAGCCTCCTAGAAACAAGTAATACCTTAAAGGGTATGGGCAATAAAATTTAAGTTTGTTTATGCAGAAAGAACTTGTAAACCTGTAAAATAAATCACTTCACATCTTAACTTTATCGTTCTTGAGATATTTTAGATCGCTTAATATGCAAATGAAACAAATTTATGATGTCACAAGCTGGTAAAAATATTTTCAAATATGGCTGACACGCGTGAGTCACAAAACTCATCGTTCAAAATAAATCAAATAATTTAAGTTTACATCAATGATTGCATTGACTAATCTGGCTTACAAAAATATGAAGTTTTAATAGTCCTGTGGACTGTCAAAAAGTGTACCCACCTTGTGACGTCATCTTATTTACATATTAAACAAACTGAAATATCTTCTAACCAAATAAAGATTAAAAAATTTTGAATAATCACTTATGAACAGTGACTTTAGTTGTATTATATTAACATTATTCAAATAAGCACAGTTGATTAGTTCCTAATCTCTTTTGTACACAATAGCTCCTTATCAATTAGTATAACTAGAATCTTAATTAGTACAATTTGACACGACTATTTGCCACGTAGGCGGTTGGAACTCAGCATAAATATTGCTCGTAGATATATGTTATTCACATTTTACCCTTATGATGGACGTTTAGTCCGAAAGCTCGGTTAATTTTAATCCTTTTTATTTTTTTAATTCGATTTTATTAAAATATTACTAATCAGTCGAAACTTTTAAACCGTACATTCAGGACAGTTATTTGGAATAGTCACAGAATAGGAATGCAGAAAGATACAGTTTTACCTGATGGCATTCCCAATTATATATATATATATATATATATATATATATATATATATATATATATATATATATATATATATATATATATATATATATATATATATATATATATATATATATATATATATATATATATATATATATATATATATATATATATATATATATATATATATATATATATAGGTTTCCACAAAATATGGTCTGGAAGATTGTAGTCAACTTACGGTAATTTTTTTATGCTTACGATTTAAAATATATAGCCGCTCAACCTCACTTGTCATGTAAAAATAACTTTTAGGTTTGCCAGTAACAGAAAACCAATTGAAAGAGGTTGCAGAAATCTCTGGTGCTCTCACATAGAAGATGACTTTTTAGATGTTGATTTCAGAGCATATGTGAAGAAATTGCTCCTCACCCTGATAAGGTTGAACCAAACGACTATAAGGAGGCATTTCTGTACCTCAAAGCGAAATTTTTGGAAACCTGAACTACACCACAAGGCTAGATGGCTGCGTTAATCCCGCAGGTGGCGATGAACCCTGATGCGCCCCACTTTAATATTTTGCTCTGTCTAACGCCATACGATTTTACTCGTCAAGTGGAGAGTGCTGCCATTCAATGGCTTAAAGAAACACTTTATTGTATTGTTGAATGTGTTCTTATGAATTATGGGACGCTTTGCCTTTACGCGATTTGTCAGGCAAAATGTAATAGTGCATTACATTTGCATTGACTGCCACCCATTTAGATACCCAGTTGTATGGTTTATCGTTTAAAACTGGCAGGCCTGTCCAGAGGAATTTGGGGCCCCGGTCAAATATTCTATTTTTGGCACTCAAAACTTTCTTGAATATGTTTAACCCATTAGAGTGCAAGACTCTCCCCTTGACGAGTAAATCGTCTGGGACCGGTCGTTTGAAAGCCTAAAACATCAAAGCAAACTTCCTAAAAGCTTGTCTGTAAATTTGGAAATGTTTCTTAAGAAATCTTGTCTGGGTCGATAGGATTGTCCTTCCCTGAACTTTTAAAATGAACAAACATGCAGGTTAAATTTTAACGGAGGGTTAGCACCAACCTAGCTACCTTTGAACAACCGGGGCACATTTGGGTGTATTGTTGCTTAATTTATATGTGTATCACATACATAAACTTTCAACTTTCAATAATAAAGTAGGATGCACGTGAACCTTTTAAGTGGTAATTTCGCCCGGATTCGCCCCACTTTATTATTTTACTCTGTCTAACGTCATGCAATTTTACTTGTGAGAGCAAGAGTGCCTCCACTCAATGGGTTAAAAAACCTCGTACCCAGGATGTGTGCTTATTCCTCTTCTGAGATCAATATAAATCGCAGAAGCCCTGGGTACAAGGTTGTTGGTTAAAGAGACGATAATTGACATCAACCAGAACTATCAACCAGTTAGTAAATTGTTGCTACAAATATATCAAAATTAATGACTGACAAACCTATAATTTAAAAATATTAATGGTATTTTCATTAGTTTTAAAGTTCATATAAGATATTTTGATGTTACTGGCTAACAAAGCACTTGAATAATGATAGGAAATGACTATCAGCCTTTGTTTTTCTACAACTTTCAAAACAATTGATGTACAGTGAACTGTAATAACTGAAATTTATATGAAGTCCCTTGATTTTAATTTACAATGCACATACTGCACGTGCTGTATGTAATAATAACTGTTTCAGAAACATCGTATAACATGTGGATAGTGCCCTGTATATCCAAAACCATTAATTTGTGGGATAATTTTTAATAGCTGTAGCGGCGAACAAAATATTCAGCTTTCAGAATCTATTCACTGGCTGCAGCGTCAACACAGGTGGAGCCTGTGTTATTGATTTGTTTCATGAACTCGCCTGAAATACATTTCTCAACGGTTATGTAGTTTTCACTGTCAAGTTCCATCCAAAATAGACCTTGTCATGTTGCTGCGGTTTTCCAATACAATACCATCTTGGTGTACTTTTTGGCAAGCTGGTCGGCAAAGTTTTTGCCAACATGTGCATCTGCACAACTTTCGTCGTGTGAGCACCTGGTGTTAGGCCCCAGTTCTTCTATAGTCTTCAATGCCCGATGTAAATACCTTTTTACCACCTATGTTTCATTATCAAAACCTTTGGTACGACTTTCTGTCCTGTACAATTAAAGATTTTATATCATTCCGTTCATTTTTACGGGCTTTGCCGAATTGAGGGAGGGGTCACCAAAAATCTATAAGCACAGAGATGCCGGAAAGAGGGGTGCATGGGGGCGGGCAAAAATATCCTTAGACAAAAAAGGGAAATCTGTCAAAAAACAAGGGTGTTTTCATCTACTGTTTATTATTCCAATTTCTGGTCTCCAAGTTCTTTTAAACAAAAGAAATACATTCATTATTTGCTTTGTTGAATGTCGGTTTTTTGAAGAAACTTCAAGTAAGACACCGATGTGGCCACAATGACATCACATGAAAACACCCTATTCTTATTCAGCCTTGTAGCCTTAATTTAAATACTATCTAAGGTTCTGTTTATATAAGCCCTGTGCGATGGGCAGTGGCCCTTTAGCCAAGATCACAGACAGAATCAGAATAGGCGCACTTGATAATCAAGGGCTAATGAATGTGGCGTGGAGACACATTCATTACCCCTTGATTATCAATTATCATGTAACTCTATATGTATCATAAACAGTTTATAAAGCCACCTTAATGGCTTGAGTTATGGTTGTTACCATAAAAAGCCTGGCGAAATCCTCCTTCTCCAAACGATTCATTTTCAAGAACAAATTCGATCAACTGGAATAGTGTTCGATGACCATCGTATCCCTTCCGTGTCAAGTGATTTCAACTCAACGATCGTAGTGGCTTTTTTCGTTATGAATCATCACGATCACTGGAGACACTCATTGCTGCGTGACCCTGTTCGTCGTGCTCAGAACGATGAATAAACCGTATATGAATCAATTTCAGATCGGGTATTTGCTCAAGGGTGAAACAAGAAGGCTCTTGTTCCCCAGCTAACATATCGCGCGCGACACCTTTAACAACCATGGCCAAAATGTGTTTTTCACATGCCAACTTTATGTTTTGAAGCGTCACTTCATCGTAGCCTGCAAAACGATACGTATTCCATCGGCGCAAGTCGGGAAAATTTTTGGGCTTTCCCCGTTGCCTCTGCACTTAGTCTTTGCACGGTCAGTTCTTCTCGTTCAACAATGCGCCCGATGTTGGATCCCTTCTCTGCCTTCGCTTTGTTTTTGTTTCGTTTCTCCTTTATTTGTTTTTCAAACTTCTTCCTTGCGTGGGCAGCCACGTTGAAGTCTGAAAGAGCGACCTCAAAGAATTCTGGTATACTATCGCGGTTTTCGGCCATGCATGGGCATAATGTAATAAATAAAAATATAAAATAATCCAACGGCAGTTCTCGGCCGTATATATTTTTAATTTTTTTCTTGAATGGCAATTCTCTTTATATAATTTACCGGCTGCGAGGTCCGTATTAAAAAAATATTTTCATGAGGTCTCAGAAGCGGCTCGAGAGCGAAGGCCTAGGGACACTTCCGAGGCCGAGGGAAAATACTTTTTAGTACGGACCGATCTAAAGGGTAAATAGCGTGTTTATTTTTTATTTGATAGTTCATGGTTATAAAGACATTCCGATAAAATTCCAGTTGCGAAATACATTTGAAATCAGTTGCGTTTACTACTTTAGTGGCATAGTGCAAGCATGGTTGACAAATTGCTAAAACGACGCGATAAAAGCTGGATAAAAACGTTTTAGTTTCATTGGAATAAATGCTTTTCTACTCATGCAAAAAGTAAAAGGAAAGTAAACTAAGTAAAAATATTTATTTTCCGATTCGTTTTACAGAATGGACATGCTTGAAAAATGCATTTTGGCAGAAAAACAATTTGTTCATACAACGTTTATGAAAACAATTTTGACCAAAATAAAAGCAGGAATCGTCTTTAAACTGCCATTTAAGTTATTTTTTTTTTTTTTTTTTTTTTCTTTAATTAAAGACGAGATGTACTTTGTACCATTTATATTTATATACGTCTATTTTCTTAGAACAGTTGAATATATGTGGAACGTCTGAATCAAAACATAGTTCTGGCCAGTGTTTTTCGATGTTTATATTTGGGTTTTTTTCGCAGTTTGGTCGGAATAAAGTACATTTCGGATTTGGCTACTGAAGTCTACTGGAGCCAATTCACTTTAGTATCGATAAGGTGGATTTTTAAACTTTTTGTGTAGTGTTTTAATTTTGAAAATTGTCTTCACTCCTCGGTTTGTCGCTAAAATATAGCTAACTCTTTTGGACCACGGTCAAGATACCGTAAAAAGCTGCCCGCTGCTACAGCCAATCAGATTGCAGGAATTCAAAAAATATCACTTGGCATGCACAAATAAAAAAATAAATAGCGATACTATACCTGTACAACGATTAAATATTTTATCTCCGAGTCAACGGCGCTCCGCACTGTACCAGGCGTTTACCATAGCTAGAACAAATCTGTTTTTATTTTTTATTTTAACTGGAAATAAGCCTGCAGTTCATGAATTAATGGCTGTTCTACCGTGAAACAAAATTTTTAATAATTGTTTTTACTTTTGATGTTTTGATGTTGATGTATTTAATAATTTAATCGTTCTTGTGCCGGTTTGGTAAGTGTAAACATTTTAGCAGTAAAATTCCATTCCGTACTTTCTTTGTGTTGTCGATTTTATGCATATCTCCGAAATTTTTAAGCCATTCTTCACTGGATAACTCACAATTAATATTGTGCTGTAATGAAAGTGGTGTACATGGAAGTGCAGCGGATGTCGGTATCGTTCATTAAGCCATCGGATCAGTTACGTTTTTATGTTTGTTTATAATCATGGTCTTAATACTATATATGGAGTTTTTATACTTCATCTGTTATAAAGGTGAAGGGTTGCTGCATGCATGTATCATAGTAATTTAATAAAATAACAGTTGTAGTTCACTGCTGCATATTGAACATTGACGTTTCCGATAGAACGAGTGCCGCAGCAAGCTCGATAATGGGTGGGGGGGGGGCGTATATTCATATATTCGTATTCTGCGTTATTAATTTATTTTGAAATCGATTGTTTTTATGGTCTGTGAACACGAATATATGAATATGAGCCCCTCCCAAATTATCGAGCTTGCTACGGCACTGGGAACAGCTGCTAAACAGACAGCCAAAGTTTGGACGAGTGTTGATCTGAATGGCCGGAATGAACTTTTGCAAAGCGAAAGTTGCTATTGTCGTTGTACTATTAATAATTTTGCTGATATCAATTTTTTCATAAATATTTTTTTAATTTGCTATTTTTTCGCGAATTAAAAATGCTATTGAATAATTAAAACTACTGTTGACCTTTAAAAATGCTGAAAGCGCCTTGAAATTGTTTTAGTTTTTTTGCTGTGTGCTTGGGCAACTGAGATCAAACAGTCAACTTCATTTTTTGTAGTCAGTGCAAACCTTCGTTCGCTCTTTGTGTTACCTTGCGTCTCGTTTAATATATTAGACAGATATAGATCGAGGACGTGGACGTTAAAGACGACGTGGAAATGGCGTCAAAATTGCGTCGCATAACCATACATGGGCACAACAAGAAAATTTCACGTCGTCTTTGACATCAGCGTTCTCGATTTAAATCTGTCTATTGTGTAAACTTCACATTTCAAAATGTTTTCATTGTCCGACATTTTAAAGTGTGCGCGCAAAAGGATTCAAACAAATTCTGTACAGGATTGTCTGATGGGCAAGGCAAAGCAAGGCGAGGCGAGGCAAAGCAAGAAAAGAAAAGGAAAGGAAAAGAAAGGAAAGAAAAGGAAAGGAAGGGAAGGAAATGGAAGGGAAAGGAAAGGATTGGAAAGGAAAGGACAAGAAAAGAAAGGAAAGGAAAGGAAAATAAAAGAAAGGAAAGGAAAGGAAAGGAAGGGAAGGGAAAGAAAAGGAAAGGAAATGAAAGGAAAAGAAAAGAAAGGAAAGGAAAGGAAAGGAAAGGAAAGGAAAGGAAAGGAAGGGAAAAGAAAGGGAAGGAAAGGCATATATGGAAAGGCAGGGCAAGACAAAACATGGCATACCATGTCGAGGCGTTTCACCGTTATCAGGAGAATGAAGATATCTTTACCTGCTGATATGGCTTTGTGGAAAAGCGCAAATCGGCTTCTGAAATTTGACAAGGTAAAAATAATGCGAACGGAATCATTGTTCGACGTCACAGATGCGACTGGATTTTTTTCACCATGGTAACGCAAGATGTCCTTGTAGTTCGATGGGTCATAAACGGTAACGAAATCTCCAGAAGATAAAAATAATTCTGAAAATCTGACGTGAATCACCTTTGTTTTGTTCTTCGCTTTGAGGTATATCTCGCAACTGTTACTGCCAGGAAAATCAGCTGAATAGTATTTAGTGATCTCCCTCTTGTATTCCTCTGATACTTCATAAAACGGGCACTTGTCTGTAATAAATTTATAACACCATTTAACATCCTTTACACAGTTACGTAACTATTGGTACACTAAACGAAACAACAAGGGGGAATTTCGTTCTGGACTAATCATAGCATTTCTTGACAATTTCGCCCTAAGCTAATCAGAATGCGTAATTGGTTACTACTTCGGGTAAAAACACACATTTGAACAGAAACTATAGGGTTTTAAGTAAAATTTCGAGGTGGTCAGGATTTTTAATTGTTTTGAATGGATTTAACGTGAGAGAATCAAACAAGAAATTTTCTAAAATATTGCCGTTGGGATGAACGTTTCATTGCCTAGTTTTAAAGTTATCGTCATTCAAAAAAGCAGCGTATAAAAAGCGCGTAAGTTCGATTGCCGATTATTTTAGCGCTAGGCAATAAAACGCAAATCCCGGAGGCCAATTTTTAGAAAATTTCTTATTGTACCTTGTCGTGATGACTCCAATCAAATAAATTAATAAAAATTCTGACCACATTGAAGCATACCTAATTTTAGTGTGCAGTGATAACCAATTTGTGCAGTGATCAAAGTAAAATGTGCAGTGATAAAATGTAAAATTGGCAGTGATAAAATTTGCTATGATTATTTGTTCAGTAACAAAAAAATGAGGCAATGAGCAGAAAAATGAACTAAAATTTCGTCTTGACACTTCTAATCAAAACATTTGAATGACAATGATTTGAATGAAATATTGAAATCATAACTGTCAAATTATCGAACGTCCGTTGCAAGATGGAGTGAATGATAACTTGACCTTTTGTAATTAGTGTATAATCTTCAGAATTCTATGGAATATTTCTGCACATTGCAGGAAATGCGCTTTCAGAGAGGCTAGATTACAACATTTTCTGTAGGAGCATGCTGCTAGAAATCATCGAAAGGTTTGCCACGCCTAAGCCGCCTTTCATTTTCCAAATAGAATGAGAAAGAAAATATTTCTTTCCTGCAGGCCGCATGTAATTATGAAATAATGCTGTAATAAATATAGTCGCGTAACTGCAGGTGCCGTCAAGGCCTCAAGGCTGCCCAGTGGGGTGGAGGGAGCTTTTCGCCCTGGGACTCCAGTTAAAGGAAGGCCCAAATAGAGAATTACAGTCAAATATACATAGATATAACTGTCAACTAGACTTCCAGACTGCAGGATTTGGCCATTTCTTGTACCTCAAATTTCAAAATATTCCCCAGGAAAATGCCCCCGAACGCCCCTAATCATAGTGTCAGAAGATGGAATCACGATCGAGGAAATTTTGCCCCCCCCCCCCAATTTCCCTGGGCGACCCGCAGTGTATGTTGGTTTCGACATTTGTGAATATCAATTTTTAACCACAAATTGATATTCAGAAATGCCAAAACCAACACTCACATTATTACTATAAGGAACCATTCATTATTTATACCCGGGGTTGGCACCAAAAAGATATGTGTTGGGTAATCAATTAAGTTTTTGACATGCTCATGTATTGGGTAAAATAAATTATCGCTATCTGTCAGTTATAAAACAAAACCACAATTACAATGCATTTGAAGTCGTAAACAAAATTTGTACAATACATTCTGTACCAAAATAGACCATAAGTGATTGAGGAAGAACTCTATCATTGATCAGCAGGAACGTGATTGCTTTGGCACACTCAGTCAGTTTGAGTGTGAGTGAGCTTTTAAAATTTAGGCAACTTGATTTTTGTCACCATAATCTTGTGTGTTTATTAAGTACAGTACTCATGGGTTGGGTAAACGTTATTTTGTCCAATGTTGAGGTTGGATAAATAAAAAAAAATTACACTGTTTTTCGCTTCTCTTCAGAACCAACACTCCGATATACCAACCATGGGTATCTGCTAAGCGTACTTGATCATGATAGCAAAAAAGTGCAGTGATAAAAAATTCTTAAAATGAGGTATGCATTGAAGCTTTATTTCTGACCCTATATTTTCTGTTCAAATGTACGTTTTTACCGGAAGTGTGAATTCCGTGCTCGCAGGCAAACACTACCTACAATAACCAATTATGCATTCTGATTGGTTTAGAGTGAAATTGTCAACAAATGCGCTGATTGGTTGAGAACAAAGTTTCCCCTTGTTAATTAAGCAAAACACGCAGTTTGAAGGAGAATAAGTGCTTGGCAAATTTAAGAGGCATTGTCTGCAAGAACGGTCCAGCGAATTCTGACTCAATTTTCGTTTGGCTTCATAATACATCTATAACTTCCTTGATGTATCTTGATTTTTGTTCAAACAGTCATTTCTTGAAAATTGTCTTATTTTATTGTTTGTCCTAAAATTTATTAGACACGTGCAATATTTGCAATATTTCTAACTGTGCGCCGAAGTCGTGCGAGGGACTACAGATAATGAATCCGTGTTTTTATATGGAATAACGTATGTTCTTTTCACGAAAGTAATAATAAGCCAAATATCTATCTGGAACGGGCGATTTGAGAGGCAGTAATATGCCATTCATGATCGAAAATCTAATGGGTTCTGCAAGGCGTCGTAAAAAAGTGGATTGCTTCTGAAATTTAAATTCTATTAAAATATGTAGATGAATAACTAAGTCATTCAGATCAAATGAGGAAAGTTTTGGTCAAACTCTTTTCCCGCGACAAAGGGTCTTTATGAGGCAAATCCTCCCCTATGCATAAGCGAGCTAACATTTATGAGATGGTCTCCTAGCCACTATATTTCTTGTTAATGCTCGTCTTAGGTTTATTGGAGAACAATGCTAGTCCGTTTAGTTAAAATTTGACTTTGTGTGACAAAATTTTGTAAACAGGAGATGGATATTATTCCATACAAACACGATTAGGCGGCAATACATCTCCGCTCGGTGATCACCTGTCATTAATTAAAAGCTCTAAAGTAAATTAAAACACGCAGCAAATCAATAATTGTTTGTGTTCAAAGAAGGCGTTTTATAACTTTTCCTTCCACTATTTATTAAATAAAAAGTATTTTAGACCAATTGCGTCACCATTATTGAAAAATAGTTTGTAATTGAAATATATTTGTAGTTTTGGCTTTTGTTTATAATATGTATTTCGCTGATATATCTTAATTAAAAGTTGTCGATTTCAATGTTTCGTAACTGTTTCTATAACTGATTCAATGTAAATAACACGGCGCTTTCGCTTTTTGGCATGCTTTTTCTTAATATTCTCTTTAACCATGTCTGGCAATTGTTGTTTTAAGAAAGGAGGATCCAAAACAATGTAGTGACTGTCGAGGACTGAGTGAGATATTTCGGCTTTCTTCATGCAATGATAATGTGCGGAGACACTTCGAAGGCTTGCACATTTCCGGAGAAATCGTCTCTGAAGTTGAACTGATTTCGTGTTATTATATCACACAACCCACACAGGACTCGAAAATTCGTAAAAGGAAGAGATGTTATTTATTACTTACTAGAAATACATGCATGCAATAACCCCTCGCCTGTTCTCAAAAGATGTATACTCAGTGCCGTTGCAAGCACTTCGTCTGAGGGGGGGGGGGGGGGGGGG
>CACRXK020008273.1:0-21163 GCA_902702795.2 Paramuricea clavata
TTGCTACAAGCCCGTTGAGAAAATATCTTGTTGACAAGTTGTTGGAACAGCATTGTCACAACTTGTTAACAAGCTTGCTACAAGCCCGTTGAGAAAATATCTTGTTGACAAATTGTTGGAACAGCATTGTCACAACTTGTTAACAAGCTTGCTACAAGCCGGTTGAGAAAATATCTTGTTGACAAGTTGTTGGAACAGCATTGTCACAACTTGTTAACAAGCTTGCTACAAGCCCGTTGAGAAAATATCTTGTTGACAAGTTGTTGGAACAGCATTGTCACAACTTGTTGACAAGCTTGCTACAAGCCCGTTGAGAAAATATCTTGTTGACAAGTTGTTGGAACAGCATTGTCACAACTTGTTGACAAGCTTGCTACAAGCCCGTTGAGCAGATATCTTGTTGACAAGTTGTTGGAACAGCATTGTCACAACCTGTTAACAAGCTTGCTACAAGCCCGTTGAGGAAATATCTTGTTCACAAGTTGTTGGAACAGCATTGTCACAACTTGTTAACAAGCTTGCTACAAGCCCGTTGAGGAGATATCTTGTTCACAAGTTGTTGGAACAGCATTGTCACAACTTGTTAACAAGCTTGCTACAAGCCCGTCGAGGAAATATCTTGTTGTTGACAAGTTTTTGGAACAGCATTGTCACAACTTGTTAACAAGCTTGCTACAAGCCCGTTGAGGAAATATGTTGTTGACAAGTTTTTGGAACAGCATTGTCACAACTTCTTAACAAGCTTCCTACAAGCCCGTTGAGCAGATATCTTCTTGACAAGTTGTTGGAACAGCATTGTCACAGCTTGTTAGCAAGCTTGCTACAAGCCCGTCGAGGAAATATCTTGTTGACAAGTTGTTGGAACAGCATTGTCACAACTTGTTAAGAATCTTGCTACAAGCCCGTCGAGGAAATATCTTGTTGACAAGTTTTTGGAACAACATTGTCACAACTTGTTAACAAGCTTGCTACAGGCCCGTTGCGCAGATATCTTGTTGACAAGTTGTTGGAACAGCATCGTCACAACTTGTTAACAAGCTTGCTACAAGCCCGTTGAGCTGATATCATGTTGAGAAGTTTTCGGAACAGCATTGTCACAACTTGTTAACAAGCTTGCTACAAGCCCGTTGAGGAATATCTCGTTGACAAGTTGTTGGAGCAGCATTGTCACAACTTGTTAACAAGCTTGCTACAAGCCCGTTGAGGAAATATCTCGTTGACAAGGTATTGGAACAGCATTGTCACAACTTGTTAACAAGCTTGCTACAAGCCCGTTGAGGAAATATCTTGTTGACAAGTTGTTGGAACAGCATTGTCACAACTTGTTAGCAAGCTTGCTACAAGCCCGTTGAGGAAAGATCTTCTTGACAAGTTCTTGGAAGAGCATTGTCACAACTTGTTAACAAGCTTGCTACTAGCCTGTTGAGGAGTCATCTTGTTGACAAGTTGTTGGAGCAGCATTGTCACAAGTTGTTAACAAGCTTGCTATAAGCCCGTTGAGGAAATATCTTGTTGACAAGTTGTTGGATCAGCATTGTCACAACTTGTTAACAAGCTTGCTACAAGTCCGTTGAGCAGATATCTTGTTGACAAGTTTTTGGAACAGGATTGTCACAGCTTGTTAACAAGCTTGCTACAAGCCCGTCGAGGAAATATCTTGTTGACAAGTTTTTGGAACAGTATTGTCACAACTTGTTAACAAGCTTGCTACAAGCCCGTTGAGGAAATATCTTGTTGACAAGTTGTTGGAACAGCATTGTCACAACTTGTTAACAATTTTGCTACATGCCCGTTGAGGAAATATCTTGTTGACAAGTTGTTGGAACAGCATTGTCACAACTTGTTAACAATCTTGCTACAAGCCCGTTGAGAAAATATCTTGTTGACAAGTTGTTGGAACAGCATTGTTACTACTTGTTAACAAGCTTGCTACAAGCCCATTGAGCAGATATCTTGTTGACAAGTTGTTGGAACAGCATTGTCACAACTTGTTAACAAGCTTGCTACAAGCCCGTTGAGGAAATATCTTGTTGACAAATTGTTGGAACAGCATTGTCACAACTTGTTAACAATCTTGCTGCAAGCCCGTTGAGAAAATATCTTGTTGACAAGTTGTTGGAACAGCATTGTTACTACTTGTTAACAATCTTGCTACAAGCCCGTTGAGCAGATATCTTGTTGACAAGTTGTTGGAACAGCATTGTCACAACTTGTTAACAAGCTTGCTACAAACCCGTTGAGCAGATATCTTGTTGACAAGTTGTTGGAACAGCATTGTCACAACTTGTTAACAAGCTTGCTACAAGCCCGTTGAGCAGATATCTTGTTGACAAGTTGTTGGAACAGCATTGTCACAACTTGTTAACAAGCTTGCTACAAGCCCGTTGAGCAGATATCTTGTTGACAAGTTGTTGGAACAGCATTGTCACAACTTGTTAACAAGCTTGCTACAAACCCGTTGTGCAGATATCTTGTTGACAAGTTGTTGTAACAGCTTTACCACAACTTTTGAACAAGGTTGCTACAAACCTGTTGAGGAGACATCTTGTTGACAAGTTGTTGGAACAGCATTGTCACATCAGGCTTGCGTGAGAATATTCGCTAAGTATATCTAATATTTCAAATCCGTCCATGAGGAATGAACTAGTTTAAGGTCCGCATAATTTGATCTGGATGAAAATGCGAGGACTTGAAATCTAGTCCAATCCGAATTTGAGGATTTTGAAATGATATCTGATATGAATAATTCACTGCTTAAAGTGAAGTGAATTAATTTTGATCCACTCCTAGGACAGGTTTAATATACTTCACCAGGTATCCGGTATTATCATGTGTAATATTTGCAATTTAAAGGTATTGGACTTCAGACATAATTTTCTTTTTGGCGTACCATCTAAAATATCTTCATTTTAGTATCATTTTACAGATAAAGCACTAAGCAAACGTTTTAAGTTTGTTTGCTGATTGCGAGAGTGCCGACTGAGAAACGTGTTATATGTAAACAAAACCGCGCGGGAATCGAATTATTAAATGATGAGATTATTAAGCAAACGAATTATTAGATGAATAAAAACCCTAAATATATTTACAAAACTCATTAATAATTCAGGAGCAAAACACAAAGAAAAATCATAAGCGTGTCGTGGTTTTATATGTGATAAAAAATCACATTAATTTACATAAACTTTAGCTTTGATCTTCTCGGTTTAGAGAAAGTACGCGTTGTGTTTTATATGTGGTAAAACACTCCTACGCGTGCTTTAAATAGTACTTAATTATAGGCTACATAAGAAGTCCGTAACCTTTGAGTGTTTTGAAAATGTTTTTATTTTTCATAGAATTGAAGAGCTTTTTAACATTATTGTGGACTACCCTGAATCTCTGAAAGCCTTAGAAGACCTCAAGGTTCAGATTTCATTTTAGATTTTTGTCAGTAATTTGTCCCCTAATATATATTCATACGTATTAAAACCATTATATACTTATATTATATACTTTTTGCAGGAATGCTTAGAAAAGACAGATTTACGAGCACACCTTATCAATTCACTTCGCTCTTCGTAAGTACAGTACATTATATTTTCACATGCAAGAATGAAGAACTAAAAATGCTAGTCAGAATAGGAAGACTGATAACTTGAAACAACTGATTTGTGTAAACGCATGACCGAGCGATCTAAAGCACCTGGAATATCATGACTTATCAGACTTTCACGAGCCCAAATAAAACTTCTAGGCAGTCATTATTAAGCGATAGTGTTTAAATGTATGGACTATAGAATGATGTAACAAATGTTGTATCATGTTTGGCAAATACATTTTTACCCAATCTGGGACACCCGACTTTCATAATTTTCTGGGGGAGAACGTATCCCCTTGATAGTGCCTCTTAGTATAGTACCCTTTTTGGCATCTGTAGTTACCTTCAACACTTGATGCATGTTATGTAAATAGTTTTATGTTATATTTTAAGATTCTCGTTGTACCGAAATAAGTTTTTCTGTGAAATATAGCATGACATCCATTGCGACAACTTGTTAGTGTCACATAGTTACAGTGTCTTCGTGTGTTGATATAAGAGTTCTATTTTCTTGAAGGTTTGAAAGTCGACTGCTCCACCCCGGGGCTGAAACCACGGATATTCTAACTCAATATGTGTCGGCAATCCGAGCACTGAGGGTACTCGATACTTCTGGAGTGATCCTGGAGAATGTCTGTGAACCTGTTAAAGCTTATCTCAGGTATGAAATATAAATATTATTGAAATTCTTGTCTACTGGACAGAAACACTTCAACATTCAGTTCATCTGAAAATCTTTAATATCTACCTACAAGTGTTAAATCTCGACAATTGTCTCTCTCTGTAGCTCAGTTGGTTAGTTTTTGGAACAGCATTGTCGCAGCTTCTTAACAAACTTGCTACAAGCCCGTTGAGGAAATATCTTGTTGACAAGTTTTTGGAACAGCATTGTCGCAGCTTGTTAACAAGCTTGCTACAAGCCCGTTGAGGAAATATCTTGCTGACAAGTTGTTGGAACAGCATTGTCACAACTTGTTAACAAGCTTGCTACAAACCTGTTGAGGAGATATCTTGTTGAGAAGTTGTTGGAACAGCATTGCCACAACTTTTGAACAAGGTTGCTACAAACCCGTTGAGCAGATATTTTGTTGACAAGTTTTTGGAACAGCATTGTCGCAGCTATTTAACAAGCTTGCTACAAGCCCGTTGAGGAAATATCTTGTTGACATGTTTTTGGAACAGCCTTGTCACAGCTTGTTAACAAGCTTGCTACAAGCCCGTTGATGAAATATCTTGTTGACAAGTTGTTGGTACAGCATTGTCACAACTTGTTAACAAGCTTGCTACAAACCCGTTGAGGAAATATCTTGTTGACAAGTTGTTGGAACAGCATTGTCACAACTTGTTAACAAGCTTGCTACAAGCCCGTTGACCAGATATCTTGTTGACAAGTTTTGGAACAGCATTGTCACAACTTGTTAACAAGCTTGCTACAAGACCGTTGAGGAAATATCTGGTTGACAAGTTATTGGAACAGTATTGTCACAACTTGTTAACAAGCTTGCTACAAGCCCGTTGAGGAAATATCTTGTTGACAGAGGGCTGCACCGGAATCGCATTGCTCCTAGTCTCGAAATTTCCATAGAGCGATATAGTTAGAAATTGCTTGCTGTTCAGCTTGCTAATAATTTTCAAATATGAACGAAAATTTTGAGGGAATCCGAAAGGCGCTCATTTGCACGCTGAGCTACTAACAGTAAATGGTGATATTTACTCAATATCACGTGATTATAATGAGCCAATTAAATGACCATAATTTAACGAGGTGTCATACAGTAATTAACATATCATTATAATGTGACAGTAATAATTTTGGTGTGTATAGATTGATGCTGAATTTTTCGAAGGAGATATGTGCAAGCCCTTTGAGATAATCTTCTGAACTTTATAGGTTCGCTTACACGGTCAAAATTTCTGTGATTAAAGTAATTGTCGATTTTGATGACAGAAACTATGATAGTGAAGTGTAGTTTCGTTTTATATTCTTTCAAGTGTTTGACAAGTTTACCGAAATTTCGCGATAAAAAGAATAACATCATTCAACATCATTGATGAATGCGATTTCCCCGAAAACTGCATGTGAATGTGGTCCATGATTCTCGAAGTGAAATTTTCTTACGTCGTCGTCTTTGTATACGCTTGTTTGTTTACGACCTGACGTCAAAACACGTTCCTAACAAATGAGTCATCCGCTGCGCAAACAAGCTACCAATAGTTATGCACTGCTAATGACCTTGCATATAATGGTTATTTTACACAATGGTTGAGAATTACACAGTTGAGAAATGAGGCACAGTCCCAAACTTTTTGACGAAATAGCATCTCTATTTTCGGCAAGTTGTCCTTTCGGCAAACTGTCCGTTCGGCAAAATGTCCTGTCGGCAAAACGTCCGTTCGGCAAAACGTCCGTTCGGCAAAACGTCCGTTCGGCAAAATGTCCGTTCGGCAAAATGTCTTTCGGCAAAATGTCTTTCGGCAAAGTGTCTTTCGGCAAAATGTGTTCTTCTTGATCTGAGCAATCGTCCATTACTTGACTTATTATACTTTACTGATTATTAGAACCAGAGACGATACAGTTCGCTGTATAGTGACAAGTTTAACAGATGAAAACAGTTCAGAATTATCTGAGGTAAATGATTCAATGACATTGAGGTAAAAAGTGGGAACAGCATAGTTTGGAAAGGGGTCTTATCCTCCCTTTTTGACCCCCGCCCTCTTCTTTTTACCAATGTCTCCCATTTTTCGAAACATTTCAACCCCAAAGAGTGCCAAATTTGACAGGTCAAAGCTTGCAAATGACACTGCATGTACTTTTAAACTTCTGACCAAATCGAGCACTAAAGGCTTTCTGACCAAGTTATATTCTCCAGTACCTAGCGGGTGTCCCTAAAAAAACTGGACACTGATTGGGGGGGGGGGGGCACCCAGTAGAGTATCGATATTGATTGCGTACTCTTGTCTCGTCCCCAGGAATTGTTACAAGGCGATACTAAGACAATAGAAGATGTACACACGCTGGACAGTGATAACGAGGATGACGAAGGGGAATGGATGCCAGACCCGATTGATGCTGATCCATGTAAGTACAAACGAACTTTTTATATTGGAACGTATGTCAGTCTTAGAAAATGTCCTGTAGCGTGAAAGGCACCCGGTGTCAGGAGATTTTTAACAAAATATCTTTGCACGAAATTGTCTTATACCTTGCAGAAACGTTTTGTCATCTTACATAAATATACTGGAATATCAAAAATAGATTGTCTTTTGCCCAAATTGAATGTGCAAATTTATTGAACGTAATTATAATATGTCTATAACTTAAATTTTCATATATGCCTTGCACATTTCTTTAAAGTATTAGCCGAGATATAGGCGTTTACACTCAAGGTAGCGTTTATGGAAGAAGCGAAAAATGGTCTATTAATTTGCATTATGGTAATAGAATGGCCATTTTTCGCTTCTTCCAAAAATGCTACCTTGAGTTACTATCTCGGCTAATATTCTATAGAAATGTTTAAGGCATACATCAAAATTTAAGTTTATTTAGACATAACTGCGTTCAATGGACCCATTACCTAGTGAACAAAAGTTTTATCCAGACAAGTTTAGACACAAATTTCATCAGAGCTTGAAAGGCCATCACAAAATTAGTAATATTCCGAAGTTTCGTTGCGAAATGTTATAAAATGCGGATAATATATAGCCCTGCGAAGTTTGCCGTTTTTCAGTCATTTTGTATTAGTACGCACGGGAAATTGATACCTTTTTTCAGAAAGCTGTATCAATTTCCCGTGTGCGTAACACAAATGACTGAAAAACGGCAAAATTTCGCAACGAAAGTTCGGAATATTACTAATTTTGTGATGGTCTTTCAAGCTCTGATGAAATGTTTGTCTAGACTTGTCTAAATAAAAATTTTGTTCATTAGGTAATAGGTCCTTACTTGAATAAGATGGCTTCTTTTGGTTAAGTCAAAGAGGGGAAACATTTTTTGCGCCACCCCGGTGCAGGAAATTTTTAGTTTTGCATTTTCCAGCCAGGAAGAGAAATATAGGTTGTTTACCATTTACATGGAAATTCCGGTGATTCCATACGGAAAATAAATGGAACAAGCATATTTCGACGGCCCAACCGGAACTTTTCCGGAATAAACGGTTTGTTTGAAAAGGTTGTCCTCTCTTACCGATTGGAAAGTTTCAACCGGTAAATGTTGTTCCATTTACATTTTTCAAATTTTTTTCACCAGTTCCAGGCTCTTCGTGATTTAACAATTGAAATTATTAAGTGGAAAGCGAATAATCCGAATGGGATTTTCTATCCGAAATTTTGCTTACCATTAGCACAATTTCAAACTGGATGGGTTTTACATGTAAATGGTAAACAACCATAGTTTGCTAGACGTAAGCTAGAAATTCTCTTCAAACAGTATCGTCAGGTGTTGATGAAAGGTGACGTTGTGTTTGACTGTTATAATATTCTTACATTTTTTTCTTCATGCAGCTAAACCATCTAAAAGCAGGAAGTCGTCGGATATTATTAGGTATTGCTGTACAAAATATTGTTACCGTTCTTTGTATCACTGGATTTTTTCAATTGAAGTTTTTTTATTGTATCATTGGAGTTTTTTCAGGGCTCCATACTATAGAATAGTATATGGATCCCTCTTGGAAATTGTGTGAAAATACATTTTCCGTACTAAAATGAAGATCATTAAATCTGAATATTGTTATTTTGTTCAGTATGTTGGTCAACATCTATGGCAGTAGAGATCTGTTTGTGTCTGAATACCGCACATTATTGGCTGATCGCATTCTGTCTTCTTTCAATTATGATATCGCTAAGGAGGTATATCTCGTATGTTATAATTTGCATCTATAATTTTAATCATTGTCAATAGAATAAGTAAGTTAGGAAACTCCATGCAGACAGGTTTATACAAAGAATGGTCGATTCATTGTCACATGTGTTTTGTGTTTTCGCCCAACCAACCAATGTACAGTACACGTAAATATATCACAACTTGTCAACAAGATGTGTTCGCAACAGGCTTGTAGCGAGCTTGTCAACAAGTTATAACAATGTTGTCATTTTATCAAGTTGCTGCAAACCTGTCACTCACAACTTGTTGACAGATTGTTGAATTGCAGGACGATAACAAGTTGTTGGAACTACTTGTAACAAGAATGTTGAGCTCAACAACCTTGAAGCAAGTTGTGAACAAGCGGTTGACAACTTGTCAACAAGCTGGGAACAAGCAGTGCGAACACATCCTGTTGACAAGTTGTTGGAACAACATTGCTATTGTGCGTTTTTACGTGTGTAGCAGTTTTTGGTTTAATTACCCAGTCGTGATATTACACAACGGTTAAATGAAAACATACTTTAGCTACTGGTTGCTCTGGCGAAAATTAAAATTAAGATTTCCTTCGGTCATCAAAGTTTCTAAAATTTTGTAGGTGTTAATAGAATATGTAGTAGAAGATTATATTAAAAAATTAGGGGTGGTTATAAATTCAGTTTTTGAGATATTACGCGAAATTTGTTCCACAAAAACTGTTTTATAAAATCTTTTGAAAATTGAGTAAATTGCAATAAATGACTAGTACTTTCAAAATAAAAAATTTCAGAAAAATTGACCGAAGTAAAAAATAATTTTATTGCATCATAAACCTTGCGCGGTCAAATGAAATTTTTGCTGACGTGATAAAATTTCATCTTGACAAGACACGTCATTTTGTTACTAACCCCATCTTAAAGGGGAAGTCAAGTCCGTTCTGCACATCCGTTCTGCTCATAACAATGTGAGGACCTCTAATGTGAACATTGCCCAAATTTCGAATGCTTCGAATTTTTCTGAACGTAAACTCTATTTCATATTCATTTAGAAGCGTAGCGAACCAAAATGGTGTTAGATATTCAGACAGTACAGTACATCATATTTTAAAAAATACAGCAGTTCAAAATGTAAACAAACCCGTTTGTTTACATTACGGACTTGACTTCCCCTTTAAGAGTAACTTTCTTTATTGTGCTTTACACAGAAGACAAAATAAAGTGGGGTCCATTGAAAATTTGAAATGGTGATTTTTCATTTCAGCTCCGTTATTTGGAACTTCTCAAATTACGATTTGGCGAATCACATCTTCAGTTCTGTGAAGTAATGTTGAAAGATGTCGCTGATTCCAGACGAATCAATACGAATATTCATTCAAAGATCGAAAGTTCAGAACAGAAGGTATTACTCG
Organism: Paramuricea clavata; assembly: GCA_902702795.2. Lineage (NCBI taxonomy): Eukaryota > Metazoa > Cnidaria > Anthozoa > Malacalcyonacea > Plexauridae > Paramuricea > Paramuricea clavata. Next base: position 9,826 of record CACRXK020008273.1, read on the forward strand.
GATTTTGCCTTAACTTTTCAGTTTCAACTCTCCAATATACAGTAAGTCCCCTATGTATTCAGTAAGTATGCAATATTGTGTAAAAACGCCTAGATGTATTAGTTTGTGCTCATAGTGTAGATTTACACAAGTTTGTGGGCCACATACAGCAGCAAGCTGCTTTACACCAAAGCAGTGTAATGGATTATATGATAAAGTGGAATGGATTTACTTGGGGTGGGGGGCACGCACCCCTAGCCCAGGCTAGAGGGGGTCAGGGGTTGGGCTATTTTTCATGGTAAAGCAAAAAATATTAGAGACAAAATGAGATACAGTAATTTGAGTAATAATATGATGATAAGCGAACTGTGAACAACAATTCAAATTCAAATACAGTAGTCAAGCAAGACTTTCCAGTAGTGAAGCAAGTTGATGGGCGGGGGCGACACACATGACTGACACAACTCGGCAACAGAGCTGGCAGAGCACCCCGCCCCCTACCAAATCATGCTGGATTCATCCTGGTAAAAAAACCCCTTTGGATCTGTTAGTTTACCCTCATAGTGTATAGATTTAAACCAAGTTGGTGTCCACACAGTTGTAAGAATTTACATCGATTTTGGTGTTGTGGTAAGACTGCAAGATTTACAGTGCATGCAGTAATTCCAAAATGTAACCTTCCACTAGCGTACACTCATGTGCCCCTCTTGAATTGGAGAACTCCGACCTGGAAAAGAGTGGAATTTCGAGATCCTGATTTGCTAGCTTAATGAATCATTATACCATATACTTTCATGTTTGTCACTTGAGACATGTAATATAAATACAGTCAAGTGTACTTTGTTGTTGCATTCATATAATGGCGTGATTATGCACGGTCAAATTTTGTCTGCCCCTGACCCGTAAATTTTACCCTCCCCCAATCCATCACAAAGTTATAAATTTCTAGTTTATTCATTTTCCAAACAAACTGTTTTGACTTTTTCAGCCTGAAATTGAAATCCACGGTATGATTTTGTCCAACGTATTCTGGCCAACGTTTAGAGAGGAGAAATTGGAGCTTCCTGAACAAGTAAAAAGGTTTGATGATTGTTTATGATTATTTATTAGATATAATATAACACCATGCATGTATTAGATATTCTCACTACTCTGGTGTGAATGTAATCTGTTCGAAAATTATATTAATTTGTTAAACCAGAGCAGTAAAGCATTCTATGTAGCGATTGGGAATTCTGCACGGGTTTTCCGATATCGAGACAAACTAATTTTCCTTTGTTTCTTGATCAAGATGAGGTTTTTTACTATAAACATTACATTTCTTCTTAGAATGACTCAAATGGTACAAATACCAAAAATTATATTTGGGGTTAGTCTCACTTTTATATTTTGTTTTTCCACTATCTAGTTCAATGGAGAACTACACAGAACAATTCAAATCACTCAAAGGTTCACGAACGTTACAATGGAAACCTCACCTAGGACTGGTTGAATTGGAACTAGAACTTGAAGATCGAACATTGTCGTTCACTGTGACTCCAGCACGGGCCGCCACGATCATGTACTTTCAACAAAAACGTAAGTTTAATTTTAAGTTTAGGCATGAATGAACCATAGACGGATTTTCTGGGGGGGTGCAGGGGGGTGCTACCACCCCAATATTAGCTATAACCCCCCCCCCAAACAAAATGTCCACCCCTCCAAAAAAAATTTTCAACCCCCCCAATATTCGGCATAATAAATAAATAATTAAATAGTCCACTCCAACGTGCAGAGTGTTGATGCAGTGCCTTGTCATGCGAATAGCTTGCACGCAAGGAACGTTAGGAATTTTTACGAACATTATTTTTAGTTTTTAATTCTTTTACGAAATAGACTTGCCTAGATCTTTACGCCCCAGATATTATTTACATCGGAGTTGCATCATAAATTGTACTCGGATTCAAACAACACAATGTCAATGACTTTATAAAAGTAAAAGCATATTGTGTATTGGCCTATTGGGGTTACACTTTACAGGTTCATTTAACTTTAAGTCTTTAACTCTCTCAAGTCTCAACAGACAATCGGACATGCCAAATCCTTTGATATGACAAATTGACAACTTCAAAAAACTTTCTTTCGAAGCTAGAAATCATGATTTTTTTCAAATGTTTCCTGGGGTACTTTGTTTTCTGCTCTCTAGACTCCCCCTAGCGGCTCTAGTGCTCCACCCCTAGAATATAGACCTTACTGGGGTTTGGTGACACTTTGTGTTGCTTCAGTCACCTGCTCATGGCTCACCCCCCTAAAATTTCTGGCACCACCCCAGTAATAAATATGAAAATCCGTCTATGGAATGAACTGAAGTCTTAGTAAAATAAAGTTTAGTTTAGCTTGGTTTGGTTTGGTTTAGTTTCTGTACAGGTAGCTTATAGTTCTGTATAATAACAATGAAACTAAGGGTTGCCAATAGAATTTGGAGTAGGAGTTATTTTGAAAGAATTAAGCTGGGGAGAGGGGTTTGTCTGTGAAGATTCTGAAATTTAAACCCTTTGAAGAAATGGCATTTCCAGCCATATTGGAGAGTTTTGTCATTTTATCCAAATATTTAAGAAAGACTATTGTGTAAAATTGATGTTAGGCCCCGTTTACATGAAACCGGAACGAAGTCAAACCGAGACCATTTCGTTTCGGGCATAGTTATATAACTTATAATAGATGTTTACATGAGACCGCGACACAAGTAACTCAGACTGGTCTCAAGTCATTCCGCCTGCTGGACCGATCCAACTGACTTCAGACCAACATGAATTCAGACCGGGATGAATGTAAACACAAATACATTTCAGACCGGTCTCGGCTGTAACCTTGACATTGGAACAACTCATGCGAACAAAAACCATCTAAAAGAGAAAATTGCTTGGCAAGGGGAATAAATTTTGTGATTTTCGTACCGATCTCATGTAAACATGTTGACAATTTCAATTTTCATTCCAGAAAGAAACCTTTCTCTTGACATCTCGGCGGTAACGAGAAAATATTTTGGTTTGTGTAATTTCGAGAAATAACTAGCAATTGTCCGAGCTATAGACGGCAAAAGTCACTGAATCCTACTGGAACACTGAGGCAATAAGAGATGCTCCTTACTGCGCTTTTCGGAATTTAGGACGGTTTTGAAACAACTGTCCAGCGCCGTTTTGTATATATTTAGCAATGAGTGAAATTAGCCGATTTCCCCGTCATTTTGGGGTACTGCCTTTCCCACGTTTGAGAGTCTCCGCATCACGAAATACAACTTTTTAGTATTGTAGTTGTTTGTATAATGTATAATGGTACAATATTTAAAAGTCGTTTTTCTCGTTGTTTGAATTGTCTAGAATCTTTCACGAGGGCAGACAGTACCCCAAAAATGGCGGATTTTGGCCATCGTGAGAAAGGCTATAGAATAAAAAATATCTACCTACAGTATATCTTATGAATACGACCTTACAGCAACTCCAACTGAAGATGCTTTTTGCTCTTTTTCTTGCAGCCCGCTGGAGTTTGGAAGAACTGAGTAGTGCGATGCATATGTCGAGCAGTATGTTAAGACGTTGTCTCGGTTACTGGCTTGGCCAGGGCGTGTTGAAACAGGAAAGCCAAGACGTTTATGTTGTCTTGGAGAAAAACCGCGGCGGACAAGATTTACAAGGTAAGCATGATGGGATATATTTAATGAAAGTGAAAAGTATAAAGATCCGGTCAATCGAGGATGAGAGTTACAAATCGTTTGAATTTTGATGAGAGTTTTTGCTACGTGCGTAGTTATAATACGATGCAGTTAACTCCCATCAACTTTCGTGCAACTCGATTGACCAGGACATGAGAGTTAAGAAAACCATAGCTAATAGAATAGATGGTTTGGAAACTCATTAGAATAAAAATATAGCTCGTTGTCTATATTAGTCGACGTTTATTCATAAATATGGTTCTTCACCGTCACGTGTGTAATTGTATTTTTGCCAAATCCACCAATAACAATCTCCAATTTAGCAATCTAATTCTCGTTAACCAATGCAGAAATTAAAACATGTGACAAGCAATTTTTCAAAATAAACTAACCATTTACAAGGCAGAGTTACCATCATTCGTCCAAAAAATTACAAAAAGTCGCTGTTATGTGGACTTATCTCGCAGACTTCGGCTGAAAAGCCACCCAAAAATGGCGGCGCGAGAAAGGCTAATTGGTTGTAATTCTTTTACATTCTAGACGTTGTATATGATGCGGAGGGTGAGTCAGCCATGGCCACTTCACAAGATCAACGGGAGGGAGAGTTACAGGTTAGTCATTATATACTATTCATTGGGATTTCTGTGGCGTGTAGTGATCACAGCAAGCACCTTGTACCTCTGAGATCGTGGGTTAGATTCTCGCTATGGACTCATGTGAAAAGAGTCTGCCGACGTTCTGCCGAAAGCGGTGGGTTTTTTGTTGATGATGATTATTGTGATACCTTTATTTAACCACGCTGACATTGTCAGCTATAACTCGTTCCACAATGGGCGTGTAAAAAATTAGAATTAGTATTGGTTGCAAGTAAGAGAATAAGAAAGAATCCATTAACAATGCAAATCGAAAATATACAATAATCATATTAGTTCTTTGTAGGATTGCATGGCGATAAAACATATAATTTTTTTTGTTTGTAAAAACATCACGTAAATTTATTACTGCAAAGCTTTCGATCCGTATAAACTCGGATCTTCATCAGTGCTGATGTTATTGTTATATAACAAAAAATCCCATCTTGATCAACTGTCAAAGTTTCCGGGTATGATGCGTAGATATCTTATATACACTAGATAGTGCATCTAATTATTGTGCAATTCAAAAATTGAAGCCGTGATTGCAGTCTCAGGTCGTTCCCATGAAATGAGAAGATTAGTATGTTTTCTATCTCTTAAGGTGGTCTTCCACCCAAATTTTCCGATATTCGTTATTTTTTAGAAAAACGTAAAAAAGTAGTCTTTATAGCGTTCTTTATAAAATCCGTGTAATTTTAAGAACGAAAATGTACCGTAAACCCGAGAAATCCAGCAAATTCTACACCTTCGTAGGGTAAAACCACGATTTTACCCGGAGCGATAAAGATATGCGATTGGTTTAGTCTATTGTTCTATTTTCAATTATATTGTTCTATCTAAGTTATTCTAATATATGCAAAAACTTTAAAATCGCTTTTCTCACACGAGCATTTTGCGAAATATTAAAAACTCTCCTACTGTTCATACTGAAACAATTCGTTCGAAATTTTCAGAGTTTATTTGCTTAGCCATGTCATGGACCTAAAAAACTTCATATATCAGCAATATACATTGCAAGAGTAGCCTTATAAGAACTCCTTTCTTCATATAATTTTAAAAAAGTAAAATATGAAGGCCTTATTATATTACTTGTATATTTTTTTAGGTTCATGACATAGATCGATGTATTAAGTGTCCATTAAAGCTGTTTCTAAAATCCGCGGTAAATTAGTTTGGCTCACATCATTTTTGGAGCAAACCCTATATTTTACCCTATAGCGAGGCCTATCTTAGTTACTATGGCAACGACGAATGTAAAAGTTACTGATCCTGCGTCAGCTGAGGATATTCCATCATATTTGACTCAAATATGATGATAAAACCTTTAAATTGAAAAAAATGTTTTTAGGGTGGAAGACCACCTTAAACAGGGAACTTAAGCATTAAGTTAACCCTACTCCATGCAATTACGTTTTTAAACTATTCAAATGATAAAAGTTATTGTTGTTTTTAAGCGTTTATTAGCAAGTGGGAACGACCAAATGGCCGCCATCTATTCAAATGGGGGTAACCGCTGGAATATTCTTGGCTTCAATTTTACTAAAAGAGATGCGCTATCTAGTGTATATAAGATATCTATGGTATGATGTCATTAGATGAATTGCAAATTAGTTTTCCTTTGTTTTTTGTACCAAAAATTCACCTAATGACATCATATCTGGAAACTTTGATAGTGAATAAGAGGTACGGTACCAAAAATTGAGCGTAGTGTAAACGGGGTTCAAGATGGGGTTATTAAAGACACATTACGTTTCTTCATGGAATGACCCAAATATAACACATTAGTCGCACTTTTATAAAAGATTTTGAAAGCCATGATTCACGTCCTTTTGATCATTTCCAGATTTTCTGGTCCTATATTGTTGGTATGTTGACAAATCTGGACAGTCTACCACTGGATCGAATCCACTCAATGTTGAGAATGTTCGCAATGAGTGGCCCCAACACCAGCCAATGTAATGTCGATGACTTGAAACGATTTCTCGAGAAAAAAGTTCGCGATGGTGAACTGCAGTTTGTCAGCGGCAAATATAAATTACCAAGACCCGGCAAATAGAATAATATAAGGTATAGTGTTTGATATGTAATAATGTATATATTTATATAGAGAAAGTATTATTTTGTATGTATACAAAATACGAAACAAAGTATATGAAGTCTCGGGCTCCATTAATTATTATACAAAAAAAATGCAATACTTCCATAGAAAGTTTAATAGAATAGCTGTGTAAAACATTTGGGACACACTGAGCTATATATTCTATTTTGGGGGAGACACCCTGTGTAACGTTTCAAAATACAGTATGATTTGTTCATCTGGCCCATTGAACTTGTTCTCGTAGTGATAACGAAGGATCTTTTTTGACGTACTCGACATGAAAATTTTGGATATACAGGGTGTATCAAAAAAAGCGCAATCCTCGACTGAAATGTAAATTGCTAAACAAATAATAGACGAAAACGTTAAAGTTTACATTCATTTTAAAGCGTAGCCATTCAGCTTTCTAACAGTGGGTTGTTTCTTAAATTTGACTCATTGGTTCGCGGCTAATAATACTTTACGTTATTGCGATTGGAGATTAAAAAAATTGAGATGGAATAACAAATCGTTCTCATGAAAATAACTGATTTTTTCATTGAAACAAAAAATGTTGCATTTTATTAAATGGATTGTAACAATAAGTATAATTACGGCTTTTCTTCCACTATTTTTAACTCAGTTTTAAACTTCAAATGCGATATAATTTTGGCTTGGACCATCTAAGCTGACTGACATCAACTTGCTATAATTTCTGTTTACATTACATCGCAATTCGATGACACTCTGGCTCAGACACCAGAATGTTTTGTCCACAGGGCCGCCCAGAGGTTGGCGGGGGCCCGGGGCAATTTTTTTTTTAGGGGCCCCTATCTAAAAAAATTTTCCCGGAAAAATTTTTTTCCGGATAACAACCTCCCCCCCCGTCGCCAAAAAATTTTCGGTCAGTGTACCATTTTAGGGGTAAAAACATTTTTCCGGAGTACAAAATTTTGCCGGACGAGTACGTTGCAAATGCTTTCGAGGGACTTTATCTCATTTTTTTATGCCAAAATTCAATGCTGAGCCCAAGAAAACAGATATCTTGTCCTTTGCGCGGAAATATTTAACACACAAAAAAGGCTGGGGCCCTACAAAAATTTTTCAGGGGCCCCCAGCAACTCGGGACCCGGGGCAATTTGCCCCCCCCCCCTCTGGGCGGCCCTGTGTTTTGACGATTTTTAGCATTCGTTTAGGATTTTCAAACAACCTGGTCTCTTTTAAAATACTTTTAATTTGTTCTTACGTGGTTTTCCAGATGTAGTGACGACAACATTAAGTTTAAAGAAGAAAATTCTAACATTTAAACCGACTAAACAATAACATAGTAAACTTGCATAATTATAAACAGCAACTAAAAATGATAGGTTTTACTAAATCTTTTCCTGTGCAATTATACTAGCATTGGAGACAAGGATAATAGTTTGTTTGAAAGAGAAAAGAACAGGCTTTGAAGTAAGCCTAAAAGCGTTTAACTAGAAATAGTATTTCGAAAGTTATTAAGCACAAAAGATGAATTGCGTTTATTTTGATACACCCTGTACACTCAGAGTAACATCAAAAACATATTCACCTGAGTACATCATATCAAAACACACACAAAAATATCATGATCATATAACACATTGGTATCGAAAGTACCGGACTTAGACTTAGTTCCGAAATACCACACACTCGAACTGACTTGGCCTCGTATCTACAAAAATCTGTCACTTTCTGCAGTTAAATCGTTGACTCACAAATAGCAGAAGAAAATACATCGTCGCCTCAGAAAAGGTAGAATGCGGTCTTCCCAGAGTTTTACAAATTTTCAATCAAACGTTTGATCTATTATTCATTGCTCTATTATGTGTCTGTTGTTCTTAGTCCCAGTAACCCAAATTCTATTTTCCTTGTCCAAAATTTGGCAAACCTGTCGATTCCCATATGTATTGTGATTAACTTGGTCCGGATTTCTATTGAGATCAATGACTACATCACGATGATGTCATGATGCGATCACATGACAAACTCATGTTCACAAAGTTGCAACAAAATGGCTTCTGTAGGGTGGAATTTTTCTGTTCTTTTCGCTGTAATATTACTTTTTTTAACGCAACCTGTGGCTGCTTTTGATGCTGGGGATGCTATCGCATTAATACTTGGCTTAGTGATCGGAATTATGGGTATTTGTGCGTGTCTCGGCGCTTATGCAAGGCGGAAAGAGGGAGTATAATTTAAACACATCACAAGACGATTCCAAACACGACCTATTTAAAATAAAGACAAGGGTAATTTTAGAAAAAATACGACGAAAATTAATTTGATTGCTTGAATATGTAATGGAGAAAATGAATGGCATTGTAAATTGAAACTTTGGACAATTATCCGAGGAGCAAACATTGGATGTATGAATTGAATACTTTTTAAAGACAACTTTATGGTTACTGATTTTCCTTTTGATTTCATCACTGGTTTTGATGTCTTAGATATGTGCAATGTTTCTGAGTGACTTTTGTGGTCTTTTCTTTACTGGATTTATTCGAGGCAAGTCATATTTTGAAAGTTAGAATTGTACACTCGACTTGGATTACTAATGGCTGATTAGATACAATTAGAATACTAAGATTGCATGGACTGATAATGTGTCATCATTTGGATGTAAGAATGAACATTTGTAGATAAAGTGTTTGTAAAACAATGCAAAACATCAGCAGTTTGACTAAACTTATGGGTGTTGCGTCGCAACAGTTGCGACGCAGTGCCAGTGGTAATGTCTCAATCAATTCCATGGGTGCCCAACACCCCCCCGGGCGTTTGTCGGGCTTTTGTCATTTTGGCGAAAAAACGTTGCAAATGCCCCAGTATGCGGTCCAAATAATGCAACAAAATCCCCACCCTTGGGGACTTATATTGACGCAAATGCCCCACCCTTGGGGGACAAAATATAAGTTTTCTGAGGATTTCTGATCCAAAAAATCGAATCCAAGCTCTATCACGTATCAATATATTTGTATTTAAAATCGATTCTATAGGCATTTCGTTTTAACTCTTTTAAAGCACGGCCATTAAACTTAGTATGTGCACGTACTAAGTCTGTTTCATTCGTATCTTCGGTTCAGTAAACGTTATGTAGATGAAAATACCACCATTCGATTCAGTGTAAAAATGTATACTAGTTTATAACGATAGTTTTAGTCAATGGCTACATTGTAGCGATTTATAAGCTTTGAAAGTCAAACGGGCTTATATATGATCAAATTACGCAATATTACTAACAAATTATAAACATAGACATACCTTTCGCCGAACATAACTTCGGCCCCTTGAGACGTATGCTCATTCTTGTATTCTTGATGAATGAAGCAGTTAAAAATAACACGTATAGTGTTATTTTCAAGCTTCTATCTTTAAAACGTGAGTTTTCTTGCCGAATTTTGCATTTCTGCCCGAATTTGCGTTAATCCCAAACCGGAAATACGACGAAAAACCGTCAAAACAATGCGTAGTTTGTATCGCGTGACTCTGGAAATGCCAGAAATGGATTCTACAGGTCAAAGTGCACCCATACGCGTGAGTTTTACGTCATCCCGGCTAAAGGGAGCTCCTTATTGGCCAAGTATTACGTAATACAAGCGCGTGCTAGTAAAACCCGATACCTTGAAAAATTCAGAATAAATATTTCTAGTCGGCGTATACATACGAAACTTTCTACACGAAAGCGCTTGAATACAAAGAGTATTTTACACATATCCTTTCAGGAAATGACACCAAAGTTTAGAATATATTCAACTTTTTCTCATTTTCTCCTTTGAATGTTTGGCGAAGCGGTGAGTATAAAATATACGCTTGTTTCGGTTTGTGTAATGTTTTGACAGCACTTGACCCCCCGTTCGAAAGGTTATATTGTGAGGATTTCAATGGTGGCATTTATTTAAAAGGGGGGTAAATACTCGCCGAGATATTTGATCATTTTTGGTCTCATTAATATTATATATATATATATATATATATATATATATATATATATATATATATATATATATATATATATATATATATATATATATATATATATATATATATATATATATCGTTTTGTGGGCAAATAAATATCTATCTATAGACCAATTGCGAAACTTAGTGACCGCGCCTTAAACTGCACGAAAACGAGGCTTATTATGCAAAAACAAATCATTCTGCTATACTTTTATATGGCGAAAAATGAATTTCAGTGTTTGAGACGTGTTTTTATGGTAATCTCTTCATTTTTTTAAAATATTTCTGTTTTGACTATGTAAATATTTACTAAACTTGTTCATAGATTTAGTCTTACTTCAAATTTCATTGTTTTTCGCGGCGTGCGAGGCAATGTTTTGCTGTTTTTGGCCGTCCGATAAAAGAAGCAGATTATGCCAGACAAAGAATCAGGTATTTTCCGTCTGTTTTATTAATACATTTCAAAGAATAAGTTCTAACATTGATTAATTTTGTTTCAGTTGTAATATAATAGCAAGTTTTCGATTTTAACTTTAAAAATATGAAAGTAAATGTCGGGCAAAATTTGTAGAAATTTTATGTTATTATCCTTTGACAAAATCGTTTTTTTCTCGCACGAAGTCTAAAAAAATCTGGGTAGAAAGAGTTATATTTCAGTTTATTATACTTATCTTGATCAGATTTTAAAGTCTAGATTGATCTTTTCCATATGTTTGTTCCATCGCATGCTAAAACAACAACGAAATATCTCTCCAAAGCGGGTAAAAATATAGTGGGAAATCGATGTTTAGATAAATTTAACAAATATTTATATAACCTAGCACGAAATATTAAGAAAAGATCTAAGAGATTCAAGAAAAAACACTTTAAAACCCTAAAATTCACTTTTCGCTATGTAAAAATATAGAAATTGTTTTGTTTTTGCATAATAAGCCTCGTTCTCGCGTGCAGTATGAAGGCGCGGCCACTAAGTTTCGC
>CACRXK020008274.1:0-21157 GCA_902702795.2 Paramuricea clavata
AATCATGTTTAACAGTAACATTGAAATTTGGAAAAATGCGGCACATGGAGCGGGTCCATGGACCCAGTCCATAGAGGGGGTCCAAGGACCCGGTCCATAGAGGGGTCCATGGCCCAGTCCAGACAAGGGGTCCATGCACCGGGGGTCCATGTTTTGTACTTTCCCCATTTGAAGTAAGAGTATTTTTCAGGGAGGTCGCGTAATTTTGAAAACGAGTGTATATATAAATTTGCGAGAAATATGCGAATTGAGCACTATAATCGAATAGCGATTTTTAGAAACTTCCTCGTACGACAACAATAAAAGTTGAGAAATTTAAATTTATTGTAATTTATATGCACAACACTACCTTTGATGTTTTGATAGCCTGCGAGAGTTTCCCCGTTTAATAAAACAAATATTTGAAAGGTAAATTCGATTTGACAGTATTCATTTCATATTTCTCGCAAATTTGTAGACACCTTTATTTAATACGCCCTCTTCCCCACGAACACAAAATAAACGAATTAACTCTATTTTCGTCTAATTATGATTAACACTAAATGGTATATCTGCTATAATAAGAGCTATACCTATACGGGCATACAACTATTTACATGAAACGGCCACATTTGGAGCACGAGTTTCCTCGACAATAGTGGCACAAAGTCCCACATGATTGAGCGTGTTCCTAAGATTGAACGCTGTTTATTCAAAACAATAAATAAATAATAGTAATTTCTACCAACCTTAGGTCCAGGATATGATTATTCCTTGACCGACCTATTATCCGCAATTCCCGTCAAAACTCTCACGACTGAGTGCAATTCCCGCCAAAACCTTTACGACTGAGTCACATCGATGTTTGTCAGGAAATGAGTCCGCCTTTTACAAATTGCAGCCCGCGGTTTGTAAAACACGGACTCAGTCCGCGTTTTACAAATCTTAGTTCGTGATTTGTAAAACACGGACTCAGTCCGTGTTTTCTCGGTCCAGTCCAGTCCAGTCCGTGTTTTACAAATTCAGTCCGCGATTTGTAAAACACGGACTCAGTCCGCGTTTTCCCGGTCCAGTCCAGTCCAGTCCGGTCCAGTCCAGTCCAGTCCAGTCCGTCTTTTACAACATGCCGTTTAGTAAAAGGTTTTACTAAACCTCTCGAGGCTTGAGGGACATTTCATCACTAATCGACCGTAATGCCATGCTATTACTTTGTAATATCATAGTTGCCGAGGGAATCGCGCGTGGTGTGTTGCCTGTTTTGAATGATTGTCTTATGTTTGATTGTCTTATGATTGTGGTACGAACACTTTTCATATATACGCACGCGCAGAAACACATCTCCGTGTTCATTCGTTTTAGGCATGCACATAAACGGAATTTTCTCCCACAATTGTAATGTTCAAGATTAGGGAATAAAAGCTGGCAAAGTGATTGTTCGAATGTGTACGGGACGGTGTCGTCAGATACTGCCCATAGTTGTGCCGATGATTTTCGATGAGGTACAGCTCTCCAATCAGAGGTAATGAGGTACGCTTTTGTCTTCTAAATTTCCCTCATCAACATGCAGGGGAAAATTAGAAGACAAAGAAATCCTTTGTTTTCAACTAAATTTACCGGGTAAATTTAGAAGACAAAGCGTATGCATGGGTAATGAGGTAAATTAGTGATTAATCGTACCTCGCGAGACAAAGGATTTCGAGGCAACTATGATATTACATTATTAACTGTGTTTATCCTAACGCATGCACCCTGTCAAGCCGGGAGAAAACCCACGACTTTCGGTAGAGCGTTGACTGTCTATTTTTACATGAGTAGGCAACGAGAGAATCGAACCCACGGCCACGATCTCATACGTGAAAGATATGCCTTATTTATACACCGGCCTATATAGGTTGGGCCGGAGTTAAACCGCGCTGTTTTGTAGGTGCATGGGTTTGTTTTAAAAATAAGAGAATACTAGAACTTTTATTAATTTTTCTTCTAAAATTTTCACCTTTCTTCATATTATTTAATTTAGATTATTCTAAAAATTCTAGGATTATACAAAGGTGCAGTAAAAAATTCTTAATATTTGCAACGTTTCGGACAGTTTTACTGCCCGTCTTCAGCCAGTTTAGGCTTGTATAGTAGTTATCTAACATACGGATTACGGCCCTCGTAATATTACAATATTCAAACATATAACAGGGTAAAATTACTATATTATATATACATATAAGAGACAACATTACAATTAGGCCTTTATATATATGGAGCTCATTATAGGAAAGCAACGTTTTTGTGACTTTGTCAACACGGATTGCCGAAGGGTGGACTGGAAAAAACAACTGTGTTTGTGAATTGTGTCAGTTTGCATGTGGTAATTGGGGAGGGAGATGGATTTTAATAAATGTTTGCAATAATTTGGATTGTCCACTGATGATCTAAAACCACAAGTGTGAAGTGTCTCCGAACAACTTTTGAAAATAATTGTAGCTTCAACACGTACGACAGACCATAACTCGTTAGATTTTTAAGGCTTTTTTGTTTCCTTGCACGAGTGCCAGGATGCAAAATGCCGCCAAAATTACTTATACTAATTTTCGCGTGACGTCCGTGTTGAGTGAAAAACGTCGCTGCTTAAGGTCATTTTATAAAAAAATAAAGATACTATACGAGACTTGTATTTTGCATAATTTTTAAGATAAGAGAATCTGAGGAGTACCATGATCAAAGGCATTAAAAATTAATGATGCATGGAAGCACTATAAAGAATTGTTCTTTCACCTGGAATCAGTACGTGGGAAAGGCAGTCGAAGGTCGTGTGCAACTGTATTTATACATTAGCGGTGCTTTTTCGCTATATTGCACTTTCTATTATTTTGGCGCCATTAGATTGACATTTTTAGCAACAACTTTTGAAATATTGGCTTCGTTTAAAGGGCGTCTTTTTTCACATAGTCAAGTGGAATTTCTGCAGCAAATACTTTAAACGTTACAATTAATCCACAATTTTGAACTTAATCAAAACATCTTTATACTGCTCCTTCCATGAGAGTTAAAAATATATAAAATTCACATTGTCACGAGAACGTTTTACTGCACTATATATCGCGTTTCAAAAGAGCATCAAGTGCCGGTATTCCAACACTTTTAGCTCTTTTTGATTAAAGTGAAGCCGCGAAACCAGAAATTCTCATATTGAGATATTTTGGACGCTCTCTCTCTCTTGACGTTTAAAATATTTATTTCACAAGCCTTCGACTGGCCAGTTTGCAGTCTTCAACAGTTATAAGTTACAATGAGATGAATTACAACAGTTTTTACAATTACATTATACGGATACCAAACATAGTGTGACAGTTCCGCTTATACAAATATGATTAGGTAGCATTTTAAAATTAGGGACGGGCCATTACAAAAAGGTGAAGAGGAAGGGGTTCTGCAATGCAAGGAATGTTTACAGTTCACTTGATGTTTTTTCCTCGTGTTGAGATATTTTTCTGCCACCTTCTGGCTATACGAGATTTTTTTCGTAAAGGTTCTTTCCCAACGCCCACCTTCACATTTCTAATCCTTAAGACCTGATTGAAAGTTGCTTAAAATTAAACAGCGATATCATTCTGGGAAATACTCTGAATTATTGTCAGCATTTTTTGTTTTAGCAATGTGCCCTGATTCCATGTAAAGTTGATCTCAGCCGAAGTCAACAAAGTCAGGTTGACAAAGGGGACGGTCAGTAGAGATAACACAAGAAATGCCGACAACAATTCAAAACGTTTCCCAGACCAATATCACTTTAATTTAATACTGAAGAAGCTTTCACGGCATAATTTTAAAATGTTACGAACCTATTGTCATTAATCATATTTGTAGGCGGAACTGTCACCTTTCCATGTCACTCCTTTGTACTGTGTTCGTCTATATATAGCCGTAAACTGTTATAATTCATCTCATTGTAACTTACCCGTTGCAAACTGCAGACTGGTAGTCAAAAGTTCGTGAAAATATTTTAAATCAGAGTGCGTCCAAAATTTTAGCTCTATTGCCGCGGTAATAATACCAACACCTGTTTCTACGACTAAAGTGGCGGATCGTTTTCTTTTTCGAATCAGGAATCAAGAAATGGCAAAACTTTTGAGATTAGTTATTGTCACTCTACTTCTTGGCATTGTATTCAGTAAGGATTCCATTCCTTTTCCAGGTAATCTTAAATATCGTGTAATTTAATTTCTCGGAGTTTAAATAAATTTTAAAAGGCCAAAACGATTCTTTTTCAGTCCCTTCACCTCTTTTGTTTCAAGAGCTAAGGGCTTTGGTTTAGTTTTTGGCCCTTTCGTTCTTTAGATTGGGGTCCTTTTGCGACCTTTCAAGGGTCCTTTTGGCCCTGTTTAATTAACAGTATAAAGTTACTGTATCGCCAGCTTTATGCGATTTCCGAGTTCAAGTGTCTCTGAGAGCAAGAAAAACTAGTGTAATTAATGCATTGTATTTAATTATGATGGTAGAATGTATTCAAAAAGTGTGAACAATCCTGTCCGAAATTTGTGGCACTGCACAAAAGAGAACAGTTATTGTCAGACAATACTTTTCTAATTCCAGGCGGTGATACAGCGTTTCACAAATGGTTAAATGAAATATACACCAGAACCCAAATCGATCCTACAACAATGAAGCGGGTGACTGACTACGTAACAAAGCAGATCAAGTTGATAACAGATGAAGTAAAAAAGCTTGACAACTGTTTTGATTTTGTTCAACTGCGTGGCTCAGCTGCAGAAGATCTAAAGATTCTCCAGCCGGATGAATATGATTTTGTTCTTTACAACGAAAAGTGGACGAAGATTATCGACTACAACGAAGATAAGAAGACGCCCGGGTTTGCGTTCGCGATTGAGGAGAAAACAACCTGCCTTGACAAGTACGTTAACACAAGCGAAGTATTTATTAGTAGTATTTAAAGTATAAGTTGGATCAAGTAAGTGTATAAGTTATCTATACAGTGAAAAGGAGTATCCAGGTCATGCAGGGTAAATTGATTCTTCTACATTTGATGAATGAGACGAAACAAGCCTGTCCATGAGGTTATTAATAGGGTCCTTTTTTTCAGCGAGTGGTGCAGGTCATGAAATTTTTAAAACAGATGTATAACATAACTGTGGTGTTAAAGTTACTACATTTTAAACATTACAGTAGATTAATAATATGCAAGCGATATTTAAGACTGAAAATGGTTTTAAATATCACTTTTCAGAGTTTATTATATCATGAAACGCATTTATTTGGTACTCTAGAAATCACCGCCAAGCCTTCACTCTTATTTCCATTATTCCATAATTATTAAATGCGTACCAAATAAGAACCTTTTCCAAATTTCGGACTGAATTTGTTCTTACGAAAAATGGGTCTCTAAACGGAACATTTCGTAGGCTGCAGCATTTTAATCCAAAAGGTTTTCTGGAATTTTATGTAATTGAAAACGAGACGAACATTGCGGACAAACGCCAACCGCATGCGCGAGACTACACAGATGGCGGGGAAATGTCTGCCAAAACAATAGGAGTATAAACAGAAATAGGAAAGCCTAAGGAAACGGCTAGAGGTTTAAGATACCGCATCTTTCTTGTGACAAGACAAAGTCATATCGAGTCTAATCCTCTCGATTATTGAATGGGTGCATGGGTAGCTCTATTGTGACTTTAAGTGAACAGAAATGATGCCGTATGGTTGAATACTTTGATATGCATATTTTATAAATCTTCCAGTCTCAGCCGATTCAGGAACGCGTCATTTGGATGAGCAATCGACACTCCAAATCGGTGTATCCCTTCTAGTCCAATTTAAGGATTTGATTTCATGCTCATGAATCATTAATTAGATCCGGTCCTCGGACTGAACTAATTCTAATCTAGTCCTAGGACTGTATCATCACGCTTTAAATTGACAGGTATATCCCGTATCATCGTGAGAGCAATATGGGGAGGCGGGGAGGAAAAATAACGTCTCCCTACCTTCTATCGCCCCACCCCCACCCCCGCTAGCTAAATAAAGCAATATGGTTAGCTGATTTACTTAAGAATTATCAATTACTTTCAAGTTCGGAAGTAATTTACATACAAGCTATTTGAAATGGAGCTACTCTGAGTGAGTCCATATACCAGTAGGCAAGCTGAAATTTTTGCTTCACCGCGATGAGAACTGCATGAATCGGCGATATTAGGCTATGACAAGCAGTGATCAAGGAAAATTTTCACCTTGCTCGGTGTGGACACACTCAGAGTAGCTTGATCACAAATACATCATGTCTTAACAGGTATAAACTCAAAGACCCCAAAAATGGAGTCGATCCAGCCAAAGTGAGAGCTCATATGCTAGAGATCGTGACAACAGCTTTGGCGAAAGTAGGAATTAAAACAAAGGCTATGCCGGTCGGTCCTTCTATTAATTTCCAAATACCATCCCAAGAAAAGTCGTTCAAGTATATCGACATCGATTTGGTCTTATACATCAAGCAGAATGATTGGCCAAAGAGTGCTGATCCAAAAATAGACCCCACATTGAAGGCAGTGGGTGTTGGACTTGTCGCAAAAGTACTCGAACCACCTCAAGACAGCAGACTTTGGCAAATTTCGTTCTCCGCTGCGGAAATAAAGCTTTTCCAAGGCATCGACGCAGACGGAGGGTCCCGAAAGAAGTTGTTGAAAATCGCGAAGTACTTGAAGATAGCTAGCGAGTGGCCTGAAAACATCGCCTCGTATCACTTGAAAACCGAGATAATGAAGATGAACCGTGACCATCCAAACAAAGATGACTGGATCGACTCCAAACTCGTTCCTCGCTTTAACGAATTGATCTTAAATTTCCTTAAAGCACTTGAAGCAGGCAAATTACCAAGTTTTTTCATTCCTACCTTCAACCTGTTCCAAGGTAAAGATCTCGGTACGGCCATCGAAAGAGTGAAGAATTTGATCAGTGCAATCGAGACCAACCCTGATTCATGTTTCCCACCAGCACGCGCGCCCTGTGCTCCCTCCGGTGGTCTGCCTCCGAAATTACCATTGATTACTAAATTAAAGAAGTTGGCCTCTTTTAAACCAACGAGCGAGAATGAAATTGAGATTGTACCGTTCAAAGAAAACAATTTGTGATGTTATTGCAAATAATTATTCAAAGAAATAAATCTTTTTCCCTGCTTTAGTCTGTGTAATTCTGTTAAAGTTAGTGTAAAACGAAAAATATTGTCCTATCCATATATAGAATAAAATCTCTATCCGAAAGTCCATATCCATTAGTGTGGCAATATCGTCACTGCAAATACAAGAGTCTTTCTAATTCCTTCAAGAGAAAGGTCTATTCATATAGGTACGAGGTGATCCTTATTTTTGTATATCTATAACACAAATTTTGAAAAACCGAACACGAATCAAATCGTTTTAAGGTGGCTCCCTACAGCTCTCTAAAATTTTAAGTGTTTTAGGTAACCTTCACTTTAAAGAAAACTTATATTGAACACACTTAAGGCAGGGCAATATGATCATTTCCAGGAATGTGAATTCATAAGCCTTGTGCAGTCAATACATTAACAACTAGAAGTTACTATCGCAAAGGAAAGTGCTGCCTCATGCCAAAGGGATCAAAGGCAGCATGCGCAATTTTCTGAATAAGGGGCTGTTTTTATGATCCCGCTTTGTCAGGACGAGATATGAGGCGAGAAAGGCACGATGATTTCGATGTATTGAAATAAGCTAACGGTGCACAATTCAGCAAAAAACTTCATTATTTTCTAGAGATAGATTTATACCCGGCGTACTTAATCGATAAAAACCGATCATCGAAAATCCAATCGATGGTAATCGATGTTAATTACTTAATTGATATCAATTCACATTGATCAACCGATGACCAATCGATAGTCACAAAAAATTATAGCCAATTTTATCGATATTCATCGATTTTCATCGATATTTATCGATTTTTATCGACAAAATGCTTTCGATTTTTATCGATTTATATCCTAAATAATCGCCGCGTGTCGACGTGTTCGAGCTAAATGGTAAATCTGGTCTTATTTTTTGAATGTACACATGATCTTCTCTACAATATTTAAGTTCTGTTAACAAGCATTTAAACTTTTGTTTAACCTGGTGACTTATTTCAATACATCAAAAATCATCCCACCTTCCATAATGTAAACAGCCCAGGAAGTAGGAAAAGTGCAATTTGAATACCAAACACCTTGCACAAGGTCAAAGGTCAGCTAAATATTCTAATTCTACTTTCTTGGCATGGACAGTTATACATATATGAATACCTTCAATGCTTATAAGTTCTTGCTTTTGTATTTATAATTATAATACCGCAGTCAGTGGTGTAGTTAGCCCACTGATCTATGATCTATTTGATCAGTGAGCTAGCCATACCAACAGGTCATGCTACAGTATGCAAGTTTTTCATGATTTGTATTATTCAACTATTTGAATATTTTGTATTTATAATTATAATACTGTCAGTGGTGAAGCTAGCCCACTGATCTATTAAATCAGTGAGCTAGCCATACCAACAGGTCATGCCACAGTATGCAAGTTTTTAATGATTTGCATTATTCAAATAGATCCAGGTTTATAGCTGTGCCATGACCAGTTGCCATTGTAGCTAGCTTGCCACTGAATACTGTACAACATCATATTATATATAAACAATAATAATACTTGAATGAATCATTGGACATGTAGAATTTAATAACAATTTCATATACAGAAATATTAAGTCCGGTTTTGACCCAACTATTGTTTTAATGGCACCTTAAAGGATTAGTGTCAGGGTCATGTATTGCGGGCTTTTGTTATTGTTTACATATTACTTAAATACAACAAATAGCGATAAAAATACCTTGTTTGGTACATTTCTGATAAAAATCACACAAAAAGAGCAAGTATTATAAAAGAGTGGTTTAAATATATGACAAATTGTAAAAAACGTCCCAGATCATCAGCCTATTCGTCCCGAAAAATGGCCGCCAGCAGGAGTTTGAGCCCACAAATTCCCGGTGTGACACTAATCCTTTAAAAGTAATCTGCGATCAGGCCTATAAATAAATAAATAGGCCTGATACAAACCTTAACAAAAGATCATGCCTTACAATTGTATTTCGGGTGTAAATCTTATTGGTCTATGAGACAAAAAGATTTTTTAATCTGTCATTTGATTGGTTGGTGCTAATTATATTAGATTATAAAAATAAATTGTTGTTTATAGTGATCACAACTATAATTAGATTGTTGTTGTCCTTGTGTGAAATTTAAATTTTTCCTGCGAAATTTTGATTGTATAATAAATATAAACTTTGCTGCACATGGGTGGAAAACTATTGGATTAAGGTTTGTGTCAGGGTAAATTTGAGAAATAGAGCCTGATCTCAGGTTACCCTCAAAGCTACCCACACTACCATAGGAAGCAATGTTGTATTGGGGGGCTGATTAGTCTGGGGTGATTATTACTAGTTCACAAATTACTGTATTGTTGCTACGACCCTGACCCCTAAATTGCAAAACAACTGAACCATCTGCTGATGCTTGATGGGGAGACAAAATCTGTTTGTTGACAGTTTTGTTTCATACGTCAGCTTCTGATGACATCATTCATTTGTAATGATTAAGATTGTACTCAGTCAGTACTGCAAAACTATATAATACAAGAAATTGTGAGCATTATAAAAAATATAGTATACCCTGAAAGTTCTGTAGTGACAGCCAGGTGAATGTATTATGCTAACAAGTAGCAATGCGGACATCCATCTTAGAGATATATTTGTACAGACCATCAAAGGTCGGTTGACATGATATTACATAAACTGCTGGTAAGTATGTGCAGACAACAATCCACACTGGGTTGCTATAGGAATATCTTTGTACAACAGTACAAGTTAGATACTTTTTCATTCGTATAGAATTATGTGTTGCAATGCGATACTGTACGATACTGCTCAATTGATATTCCCATAATAACAATATTATACTAATAAACTCGATAATAAACTATCACTGTGATTATTTATACCTTGAAGTACAATGTTCTATCAAGCTCAAACAGATTTTTTACTCCACTTGTTTATATGAAGAGTTGTATACTTGTAGGGTAAAATAATTCGACCAAAACACATTAATTGTTATTTGTGATCAAACTTTCATCTTACCTTGAAAAATATTTTCGATATTAATTTAACAGCCAGACGCAAGAAAAATATTTCGATAAACAGCCAGACATATTAAAATTTACAACAGGCAACGAGGCACATGTTTACAAATTGTAATCGTTCATGGTGGTGTTCGTGAGTCTCAACTAGGATATTCGGAAAGTCAAATCGCGATCTGGAGTATGTTATTTTCTAAAATTTCTGTGACGTCAAAATACGTCATAACTGATAATCCGTACGTACATGCAAAATCGAGTTCTCGTTCGGCTATACATAACTCGGCCAAAGAGACTGGACACAAGTGATCGCAATACTTCATGTTAAGAATAGTGTGCTGCCTTTGGCAGCAAATAGGAACAGTACGTGTTAGTGTAGCCTTGTAACCATGTAACTTTTTTTCACTTTTATTGCCTATAATTTCCCAATCAAACGACAAAATCTTATTTTGCTTCGGTAAATTTTACTAAATTTTTTTTAAGATTTATGGTCGAGCGTGGTTTGCTGATAAATTTCTAAATTAAAAGGCCGCTAGTTGTAATTATGTTTAAAATCTGAAAGGTTACTTCAGGCCTGGTACATGGTTATTCGTGTCATATATCCGCGAGAGTTGATGTACTACAGTAGCTTGCAGGGGTTGGTTATGTCATCATGTGATTGTTATTTCCCCAATCCGCAGCAAAAAAGCAAAAAATGCAAATGAAATCAATTCTCATCATCGTGCTCATCAACAATAGCATTTTACTCTAAAACAAACGCAACTATAAGGGTAAGCATTCTAGTACGTTATAGTGTATTACAAAATTGGCCCTGTCATATGTTAATGAAGGATGATGGTCGATCAAGAAAGGGCTCCCATATTTTTCAAGTAATAATATTAAGAAATATTCCTTATACTACACCCTTACGCTTTCTTCCTGCATTTGACGATGTCGCGCGGCAGCACACGTGTGTTAGCTTCTGTACAGGGTGTATATTAGCCTGCATGATGACGAACTTGTAATAATTGAAAAACTCACTGTTGAATTTGAATTTCAACACGAAGTTCTATTTGGAGATTGTTCCTTGCTTTATTTTAAAATATTCTCGAAGAACTCGAAGATATTCATGTATATGCACAAACTCTGCACCAACGCGGCTCTGTCTCTGATATTAAAAATGATAACAAAATAAAACCGTTTAATTTTTACTGCTGAAGGAAGCTGCAAACATACCAAGCTCACACACAATACAGAAATGATCACGAAAGATAACATATCTGAACACTGCCGGCGACGCAATTTTTTTTTCCGTAGACAGTCGGACTCCTCATTGATAGTCGGACGCATCATTAACCCGCGCCCTTAAACAAAACATTCAGCGGATACTCTTCTTATCAGATGCGCCTTCCCAGTGTGTCTTGCTTGGTTGATTTGTATTGCTTGGTTGAGATGTCAAAATCTAATTGTGGCTTCATATCTTGTGTGGTGATGGCATCTGACATATTTTATTAAGTTATATTCGCCATTCCCACCTGCTTTTCTGTATTTTTGTAACGGTTTTTTGTAACTCTTTTTGGAGCGATTGCAGAATACCCGTCCACTTTTAAGCTACACCTTTCAAACATTATGCATGAATGGATACGATGTACTTAACACATTTATAGTTATTCTCAATAGATTAATAATAAATAGATTGAAAGATTAAAATCCCATGTAAAGGTAGCTACGAGGCATACAGTGACTTAGCATTAACAAATTAAATTGTCATAGTGTTAAAGGTAAATTTATATCCTAGTGGATACGCGGATACGCAGTCAAGTATTTATTTTGCATGAGAACGAGCATTAGATCAAATTCTCATGCTATAGATAGCTCTCTAGTGCATACGCAGTCACTTAGTAATTAGTTTGTGTATATTAGCCGAACGAGGCAATAATATTTGGTATATATGTATCCAGTGAAATAGTGGCCGGGCTACATGATATGATATTACTATAGGGAACGGGTATTCTGCAATACTTCTATTTGTGGAAAATGGTCCTGATAGTCGCTTTGAATCTTCCAGTATTTCCTTGCACGCTAGTTCTGATTCTCTTCAATTGGGATGAACACAGTTTCAACTCGCAATAACAGTTCTTGAGTATTTTTGGAACCAGAAAAACAAAGTTTGTAGTTTACTACGATGGCAAATCGTTCATCTTTCAACAAGTGGTCGAAGAAGAACAACGTGGAGATCAGTGATGGATATATGGTGCACCAGTGGGTTACGCAGGGTACGAAGGGATCCATCGATAACGCGCGGAGGCCTGGACGCGGATCAATGATGCGTCCGACTATCAATGAGGAGTCCGACTGTCTACGGAAAAAAAATTTGCGCCGGCGACTGCCGCATGTAGACTAGTATTTCGATTCCAATGGAGCACACAAAATATGCGTACAGTCGTTTATAGTTTTGATCGAGTACACTGAATATGGGTACAGCCGTTTAAGTTTCGATCGAGTACGCTAAGAAAGCGTACAGCCGTTTACTTTTGATCGAATAACGCCTAAAAAGCATACATTCACAAATACTTGATCGAGTACGCATATTAAAATTCATTATTATTATACTTTTTGTATAAAGAGTACTGAGTACAGCCCTCGGAGAGTAAGCACGAAGAGCAGAAAGTCGTAATCTAATAATCATGATGACTATCAGTGTAATCTAATAATCATGATGACTATAATCATCATGATTATTAGATTACACTGATATCGAAGGAACTAGACTCAGTTCCGAAATATCACACACTCGAACCGACCTGACCGCGTAGCTCAGTTGGCAGAGCATTGGGCTAGTATTCCAAAGGTCGTAGGTTCGAATCCCTCCATGGCCAGGCATATTTTTCAAGCCTGCCCGGTGTGGATACACGCTCAGAGTAACATCGCAAGCATCAGATATAATATGTTTCAAAAGTAAATAATTTTTTTATGCGAAAGTACGTTTAATTTTTATAAAACTTGCCGAACGATTTGGAGTCTAATTTTGTATCGGTCGTATCTGCGCTTGCGCATGCAGATATATTGCTATTGCGTGTGTAAGATAATTTTACTGAGCTATACTATATTACTGCAACAAGGGCAGATTTCGTGCTCGACCAATCAGCGCAATTGTTTACATTTTCGCTCTCAGCTAATCATAATGCAGGAAACGAGAAATTTACACCAAGGCGAGCTAGAAAATTTTGCCGTCTTCTCGTGCTTCCGTGAGATTCAATTTTAACTTTTTTGATTTAAAACCAAAAAATTATGATGCAGCACATTAAAATCTAAAACTTTGCCGTGGGCATTTTTAAATTTCGACCTAGAACTGAAAATATCCATGTTTGAAATTTTTCCCTATGGCCCCTACGTCGCGTATACAAATTTGAGTAATCTAATTTGACTGCAATAAAACTAAAAAATGCTGTATTTTCTCTGCTTTTAAGTTTTTGTTGGAAAACTCTTTTTTGCTCAATGTTTTATATGAAAACGTAGACGATAACGCGTTTATAGCGCTTGATTTACTGAAAAATATAGTCGCATGCTCGCGATCATACGGGAAATCAATACAAAAATATTGTCCGACCAATTTTGCAGAAAATCAGACTCTCTAAACGCGTTATCTTCTAGGTTATGAAATAATATTTTGACCAAAATGATTCTCAACAACAGCGAAAAAGAGTTTTCCAACAAAAACGTAAAGCAGAGAAAATATAGCAATTTTTACTTTACTTTATTGCAGTCAAATTAGATTGCTCAAATTTGTATACGCGACATAGGGAAAAATTTCAAACACGGATATTTTCCGTTCTAGGTCGAAATTTAAAAATGCCCACGGCAAAGTTTTAGATTTTAATGTGCTACATCATAATCTTTTGGTTTTAAATTTAAAAAGTTAAAATTGAATCTCACGGAAGCCCGAGAAAACGGCAATATTTTCTAGCTCGCCTTGGTGTAAATTTCTCGTTTCCTGCATTATGATTAGCTGAGAGTGAAAATGTAAACAAATGCGCTGATTGGTCGAGCACGAAATCTGCCCTTGTTTATTACTGCAGGACCTGCTCAACATAAAAAGTGTCACCAAAAACATGGTGGATCTTACGCCATTTTTATGACAACACTAACTTTATTCTCATGGTAACTGCCACTGACCAACCGCGATCCTAAGCTTCCGACAATATCATTAACTCCTCTGGTTTTTGCATAAATTTTGTTGTTTTTGAGCTAAGAAATCTTATTATTTCCTTTGCACATTAGTTGTTTTACAACACGGTTGTTTTACTTGTAATTGTAGTTGTTTACACGTTTATAAATTTAATCTCGGATTTAGTGTTGTGAAATTTATATACTTGCCCATCAGAGCGTAGGATTAACATATATGGATAAGCACAAGGCCAGAAAGGGTTGAGTAGAGAAGGTCCACCTATACATGTGGCAATGGGCCCTGTTCCGATGAGCCCTAAAGACTGTCTTTATTATTTTACTCTGTTTGTCTAATGACAGATAATTTTAAGGGGAGACTGCTCACCGCTGCCACTCCCCTTAAAATCTGCCAATGAGCAACCCCTGAAATATAGTTAGCCCATTAAGCTGTAATGCTTCCAAACGGACCCTACTTCCTTATTCTACTCTGTGACATTTATTTGTCGACAAATCCTATTAATACAAGTATAAACTATATATGAGGATTTAGCTTACACATTACTGTACATCATAATTATATGAATTATATATCTAAATTTCTACATGTCAAATTGAAAAATTCCACCATATAATAACCTAGACATGTGCTTTAGAGGTGCTATTTTCAAAAATCAGCATCAATAATGCTGATAAAAAAATAAGGACAGACAAAATCAACTTAAAAATTTAAAAACTGTATTTTAATAATAAAATATATACATACAATTTATACACTTAATGCATAGCCTTGCCAGCCAGGTTCTTAATAATTAAAGTTGTAGTCTTTTTTATCCAATAATAAGCTTATTTTATTTAGCCCATTATAAGCTATAATTTATGTATCAAAAGGTTCCTGTCAATATTAAATGGACTTTAGGGAACTTTGGATCTTGCTAGAAAACTTCGCGACGGCAATTAATCAATACATAATATGAAATGAAAGATACATAAACACAAAGATTCTTCTTACAATTTCGTTTCCCTACTGGCAGCGGCAATCTACATAATTTTGCCAATCTTGTCTATCGAAGACGTATGAAAATTGACAAGAAAAGATGAAAGATGAATCACAATTCACACGCAAAAATTGGCTATTTATGACAGTGACACTATATTTATCAAACGCCCCCCCCCCCCCCAGATCATAAAGTTACAAATACGTGATCTCCAAGATTTGTGACGTCACGCAATCAGAGTTTGCCAGGGTCCCTCCTAGACTTGCTCCAAGTCTCTCTTTCTTGACCTTTCATTGTCATATAGTATCGATCCACTATAGTGTACATTACATGACGTAGCACGGAGAGGCGGAGGGAGAAAGAGAGACTTGTCAACTTCGGAAAATCTCTGTTCAAAACTGAACCGAAAAGGAAAGACTTGCTTTAATTGTTTTCCTTCAATTTCTTTCTGTATTATTTACTATAATGGAACTCAAGTTATTTACACTGTGCTAGATCAATACATATAAACACTGACAGAAAACAATTAAAGCAAGTCTTGCGTTTTCGGTTCAGTTTTGAACCGAGATTTTCCAAAGTTGACAAGTCTCTCTTTCTCGCTCCGCCCCCCCCCCCCGTACTACGTCATGTAATGTACACTATAGTGGATCGATACTATGTGACAATGAAAGAGAGACTTGGAGCAAGTCTAGGGTCCCTCCACGTACACCAGAACCTTTAAACACGGGGACCTTGGGTATGAGGTTGAATTTTGCATTGCTACACAAGTATATATGTGGTCCGAAAGAGCAGGACCTTTATTTGTCAGCATCAAGCAGGTTAATTGCAGGCTCGAAAATGAACCCTTAATTTAGAGTTGAACATTGTTGGAGGTTATTCTAATTGCCCCAGACGCCAGAATGTGCCTTACATTCAACCTGGGAACGAGGTTGGCTTGCCTTACGTTACGATCTTGTTCAGTCCAACAGAAATGAATAAACGGAACTTTAAGTCAATCACACTATACTGATCAACTCCAGATACAGAGAACAAAACACATGTATCCATGGTCTTTGTTCTGTAAAGCATGCAGGTGTGATTTCCTCTTTTAAGCACTCATCATGTTATTCATAAATAAGCCATTAAAAAATCTCAGACGTCTTCAACTTTGGACGGATTATGAAGTGCGTAAATATTGGCTCCATGCAGCTATATTTCCTCTATAGTTTGTCAAGGGAATAACATTTTCGTGTCGTATTTTGCCAGGTTTATATGAGTTTATAAACTTATTAGTTAAAAACACATACATGGAAATACACAAACTTTGTATTTTTACGAAAATGTTAATAATTATCTGGTCTAAGGAGAGAAATGGAAATACTTCAATACAAATTTTCGAAAACTTAAACTATCTCAATTAAAATATAGTTTCTGTTTAGTTTCTCGGGAGAAACGGCTCAGAAAATTGGTAAAATGAAATATAAATTTAATTTTATTTATTCATCATTATTACCCTCAGAAGTACCTTTTGAGTATTTCACAAATTCCATTGCTAATCACTATATCATGCAGGACTAATGGATACTATTTTTGCATTGCTACACAAGTATATGTGGTCCGAAAGAACAGGACCCTTAATGACGCCAGATAGTATTTGTCAGCATCACGCAGGTTAATTACAGGCTCGAAAATGAACCCTTAATTTAGAGTTGAACGAACATTGTTGGAGATTATCCTAATTGCCCCACCACGCCAGAATGTGCCTTACGTTCAACCTGGGAACAAGGTTGGCTTGCCTTACGTTACCATCTTGTTCAGTCCAACAGAAATGAATAAACGAAACTTTAAGTCAATCACACTATAGTCATCAACTCCAGATATACAGAACAAAACATTTGTATCTATGGTCTTTGTTTTGTAAAGCATGTGTGATTTCCTCTTTTAAGCACTCATCCTGTTATTCTTAAATAAACCATTGAAAAATCTCAGACGTCTTCAACCTTGGACGGATTATGAAGTGTGTAAATATCGGCTGCAAGTACCTATATTTCCTCTATATAGTTTGTCAGGGGAATAACATTTTTGTGTCGTATTTTGCCAGGTTTATATGAGTTTATAAACTTATTAGTTAAAAACACATACATGGAAATACACAAACTTTGTATTTTTGACAAAAATGTTAATAATTATCTGGTCTAAGGAGAGAAATGGAAATACTTCACTATGTGGTCCTAAAGAGCAGACCCTTACTGAGGTCAGATAGTATTTGTCAGCAACAAGCAGGTTAATTGCATGCAGGCTCGAAAATGAACCCTTAATTTAGAGTTGAACATTGTTGGAGGTTATTCTAATTGCCCCACAATTGGCTTGCCTTACGTTACCATCTTGTTCAGTCCAACAGAAATGAATAAACGAACTTTATGTCAATCACACTATAGTCATCAACTCCAGATATACAGAACAATCCAAGTTCTGTAAAGCAGGTGTGATTTCCTCTTTTAAGCACTCATCCTGTTATTCTTAACTAAACCATAGAAAAATCTGAAACGTCCTCAACCTTCGACGGATTATGAAGTGTGTAAATATCGGCTGCAAGCCCCTATATTTCCTCTATAGTTTGTCAAGGAAATAACATTTTTGTGTCGTATTTTGCCAGGTTTAGCCTATATGAGTTTATAAACTTATTAGTTAAAAACACATACATGGAAATACACAAACTTTGTATTTTTTACGAAAATGTTAATGATTATCTGGTCTTAAGCCTAAGGAGAGAAATGGAAATACTTCAATACAAATTTTCGAAAACTTAAACTATCTCAATATAAAATATAGTTTCTGTTTATTTTCTTGGGAGAAAGCTCATGCAGAAAATTGGTAAAAATAAAATGTAATTTTATTTATTCATCATTATTAACCTGAGTAGTACCTTGAGTATTTCACAAATTCCATTGCTAATCAATAACATGCAGGACTAATGGATATACCTATTTTTGCATTGCTACACAAGTATATGTGGTCCAAAAGAGCAGGACCCTTATACTGACGCTGTTTGCATGCGCTCGGAATAAACTAAGTTTAATACACTTTTCGCTACACCAAAAAGTTATGGCTGAATAGATCAGATATTTCACGTCAAGTCAAGGTTTTGACTCTGAATGTAAGAGTGCGGTTCCCAGTTTAGGCGTGCCGAACCCAAAACTTTTAGTACAAAATTTTTGTCGTGTAAACGCAACAGGCGTGCCGCGTGCCGTACCCAAATGACTAGTTACGTACAGTAGGTAGGTAGGTAAAACTTTATTTTACTACGCTAACCCCTACAGCAAAAGCTGATTTCCAAGGGGGGCGTAGCAATAAATTCAAATTTACATTAAAAATTTAGAAAAGTTGAACATACAAATGCAGTTAAGTTACTTACATGCAGTTATTACAATTACATACATAATTAAATAGGTTATAGTAAATATTAATAGATTAAATAGTCAAGGTAAATATGGATTTGAAAACTCAAATTAGTAGCCATGAGGTGTCATACGTTTTTGTTGAATATAGCTATCATCTACATTTGTGTCGCTTTCATTATCAGAACTACCCTGCTGGCAGTGGTTTCTGGGCTGAGGAGAAACCACTGCGAGCAAACGAACGACTTTCTATCGAGCATGCGCAAGGATCACGTGATGGGAAGTCGTTAATTTGACTTCATTTCCTGTAGTTTGTTACCTGTGGCATAGTACTGTTTTATTTGTTGTCTGTCAGTTTTAATCGAACTTTTTAATTCTACACGCAGTTCACAATTTATGTATTTGTTTTAATCTCGTTATTGCCAGTACTAAAATATTTTGAAATCGGTGCCTCGCCCTACGGCTACAAATTGTGCATTTGAATTTCTGTTATATCTTTTTAAAATTTTGTATTTATCCGATCAATATCAATTTTTTAATTCGGTCTATGAACTTTATTTGTGTTGCTTAAACGTTGGAGATTGTGTTAAGGTTTTCGTTAAATTCCAGTTCTCAAAGTTTTCAAGTAATATAATAACGTTTCGAATTACTGTTGATTTTGACAATTATTGCAATTTTTGATCGTCGCGACCTCGACCGCTACAAATTTCAACCGATCAAAGGACAAAGATCGTCGCGACGGCGCTACTCATTTCTGTAAAAGATTGATTTTTGTCGCAGTGTATAGTTATTCTGCTGAACGCTAGGCGGTTTTCAAGTCATTTTAATGTATATAATAATTTCTCACATTTTATTCAATATTTTATAAAGCCGTTATAATATTTTATAGTATATTATAGCGTGTTACTATATTTAGAGCGTGATGTTGTTTTTCAAGTGTATAACTGACTCGC
Organism: Paramuricea clavata; assembly: GCA_902702795.2. Lineage (NCBI taxonomy): Eukaryota > Metazoa > Cnidaria > Anthozoa > Malacalcyonacea > Plexauridae > Paramuricea > Paramuricea clavata. The sequence goes on from CACRXK020008274.1 coordinate 19,618, forward strand.
ATTTTACCAGCAGTGGCAAGCATTTACCCATGCGCACAACACAAAAACTTGTCAAACTTGTTTTACCGGTTGAGAATTTAATGTTTCGTCCGTGAATCTGGACGGCGGCTACATGAAACGATCGTTCGTTTGCTCGCAGGTTTCTCTTCAGCTCAGAAACCACTGCCAGCAGGGTATATCAGAACAATTTTCCACAGACAAGATATCAAACGTATTTGATGTTTTTGTCACTGCCTTTGGTGCTTGATTATTCTGATCAGTCATGCGTACAGTTATATTATGCCCATCATTAGAGGAACTATTATGTGCTGATGCTCGTTTTATCAATGTGCTGATCTAGATTTGATTTAATGTCGCTTACCTGATTTTGAAAGTAAACATGGTCAGAAGAGTCCTTGGCGGTTACCTGAGGGCTTTCTTCCGATTGAACAACTTGGTCTACCTTCCCATGAATTCGAGTTCAAGCTATACTGTCGCCGTCGCCTTCGGCAGAAATCAACTCGTCATCTTGCGAGTCCCCAACACTTTCGTCCATTGGATTTGCGATCAATTTAAGCTCGTTTCGAAGCGATTCACCATCTTGACCTTTAATTATCAGTGAATTATTTTTTTTTTTACCATCTGATCGTTATATCTTCGTTTTCAAATGATTTACATCCACCTCTGGGCACAAGCCATCTTGAGTCGATCTTCAAGATTTTATCAGAAAACGTTTTGAGTTCCTCAAAGCTACCTAACCATTTGAAAGAACCTCTAGTTGTAATGAACAATTCAGCTTGAGAATTGTCTTGATTCATCGCTATATCAATTGTATGTCTCACGAAATTAAGTTCTTAAAATCGATTTAACAGAGCTCTAAAAGCACGTCCGTCTCGCATGCTTGCACGATGCTATACAGGGACAGGGTGTATAAAAAAAAACGCAACCTCGGAATTTCCCAAGAAATCGACATTGTTTTAAAGACAAAAGATTTTAGGCGCCTGGGAATTTAAAATAGGACAACTGTCAAAATTACTGCACACGCGAGTTGCATAAAGCAAAATTTATGCATTTATTTAATGCGCAACAACAGTAATATGATCTATTAGCAATTCGATTTCAATTCCCATTGCAAAGTGATTTCTTAGGAAATTCCGAGGTTGCGTTTTTTAGGGTGTATAAAAAAAAACGCAACCTCGGAATTTCCCGAGAAATCGACATTGTTTTAAAGACGAAAGATTTTAGGCGCCTGGGAATTTAAAATAGCACAACTGTCAAAATTACTGCACACGCGAGTTGCATAAAGCAAAATTTATGCATTTATTTAATGCAAAACAACAGTAATATGATCTATTAGCAATTTGATTTTAATTCCCAGGGGCCCAAAATCTTTTGTGCTTAAGAATTGCAAAGTGATTTCTTAGGAAATTCCGAGGTTGCGTTTTTTTATACACCCTGTATGTGTACTATTTAAAGCACGCGTAGGAGTGTTTTATCACATATAAAACACGACGCGTAGCGGAGTGTTTTATATGTGATAAAACAAGACTACAAGTGCTAA
>CACRXK020008275.1:4075-20686 GCA_902702795.2 Paramuricea clavata
TAAGTAAGTAAGTAAGTAAGTAAGTAAGTAAGTAAGTAAGTAAGTAAGTAAGTAAGTAAGTAAGTAAGTAAGTAAGTAAGTAAGTAAGTAAGTAAGGATCATCTCTCATCGATCCAGTGTTAATAAACAAAAGTTATTCCGAATAAGTATAGGAAGCCTATACAAAACTAACTTTGTTTATACTGGATAGCTTGACCAGTTCGAGATTTTTCTCCCGCGAGTTCCAGTATTAAAGGATCATCCCTTAATGATTCAGTCTTACTACAGGACTAAATTATAGGATTAGAATATGGATTGGATTCAGTGGATTCAGTCTTACTACAGGACTAAACTAAATTATATTTATACTGGATAGCACTATCAGTTCTACACTGCTCTCTCTAGAAATCTCACAAGAATATAAATTCATCTAGTGTTACTATAGAGGAGGAAACCTAAACTAAACTATACGAACTATATTTATACTGGATAGCTTTATCAGTTCTAAACTGTTCTCCCTAGAGGTCCAGTAATCTCTTATTAAATCAGTTTTTCTTTTGATAAAACAGATAAAGTTAGTTTAAAAACTGACCTTCTTCTGACGAGCTCGGGAGCTTTTTACAACACTTCTCCAAAGTATAATGTTTGCAATGGTCAATAAAACCAGTGGTAGGCCAATATTGGCAATCAAAGTGACGTAAGCGAAACAGTTTGTACAGGATTTTGGGATGACTACCTCACGCACCACAGGTGGAAACGCAATGCAGATTGCCCAAACCAGCAAACATACAGCGATGACGGGTCCTATAAGAAAGTAGATCAATTAGAAATGGTTTGTAGAAAATAAACTAACTTTATTTTCTATCAGTTCCAAACTGTTCTCCCTAGAGGTCCAGTAAGAGTCATCTCTTATTGATCCAGTGCTACTACAGGAGGAAACCTAAGCTAAACTAACTTCATTTACATTGGATAGTTCCATCAGTTCTAAGCTGTTCTTCCTAGATGTTCAGTAAGGATCATGATCCCTTGTCGATCCAGCTAGTGTTACTATGGAAGGAAATCTAAACTCAATCAGTTCTAAACTGTTCTTCCTGTGTTGGTCCAGTGTTACTACAGGAGGAAATGTAAACAAAACTAACTTTAGTCATACTGGATAGAACAGTTCTAAGCTGTTCTTCCTAGATGTTCAGTAAGGATCATGATCCCTTGTCGATCCAGCTAGTGTTACTATAGAAGGAAATCTAAACTCACTCAGTTCTAAACTGTTCTTCCTGTGTTGGTCCAGTGTTACTACACGAGGAAATGCAAACAAAATTAAACTAACTTTAGTCATACTGGATAGAACAGTTCAAAACTGTTCTTCTTAGAAGTTAGTGCTTCCCTCAAGAAACCCGACTGCCTGTAGAAAATCTGTGGTGTTTGGTAGAGTAAAACTGGAAGCACTCTTCTCGCATGCGACCGAGGTGAAATTATAATCAAACAATAGACAATTCCCATTATAGACTAATTTTAAAACAAGGCAAGTAGACTCAAATAAATCACAACAGCTAAAAAAAGCATACTAAAATTAGTAAGTGTGCAAAGTTTGGTTGCGAAATGTTGTAAAATGCGGAAAATATAGCCTTGCAAAGTTCGCATATTTTGTATACTTTTGTATTGCGTGCGGAATTCCTACCACATTCCTACCACATTGGGCCGAAAATGGTCGCACGCAATACAAAAGTATACAAAATTTGCGATCTTTGCAAGGCTATATTTTCCGCATTTTACGACATTTCGCAACCAAACTTTGCAAATTTACTAATTTTAATATGCTCTTTCTACCTGTGGTGATTTATTTGCATCTCCTTCCCTAGTTTTAAAATTAGTCTGTAATGGGAATTGTCTATTGCATATTGCAGGAATGAAACCTTGGACACAGAGATGAAATGGTAACCGCAGTTCCATCAAACCAAAAAGCTACCAAACTTACTGTTGTTCAATTGGCGATGTCTCAAAGGAAAGGCAATAGAATAGGACCTTAACCCATGGAGTAGGACCAACTGATATATAGAATTAAGACCCAAAGCTTGATCTGTGTATGTATAGGTACGGAACAACTTCATCTGCCATTCTTGGAATGGTGGTCCAATCATAAACCAGAGATCAGCGGTGTAGAGCCAAAGAGGCACCACTACACATCCAACTAAGAGATCAGCTGTTGCCATGGAAATGATGATGAGATTGGTAGTTGTGCGTAGTTTGGAGTTTTTGTAGAACGCTGCAAGAACCACGAGATTACTGAAGGTGATAAATACAGCAAGTATGGAGTGAGTCACTAACACGCCAAGAATCCAACCCACTTGGGAAAAAAATGGAAATGGCCATGGACGAAATGAACCACTGAATGAACCATTGTTTGTCATATTCGGAGCTAAATAGAAGAAATAATCTTTATTAATGAAAAAAAAAAAAAAACCCTCCGAAAATGAGCATTTTAATTTTCTAGCTTAGTTAACATTTTAAGCGTCAACATTTCACACTCAGAATTTCATGAATAACATACAGTCGAAAGCTATAGAAATGTTTAGCTGGTCAAAATTTTCATCAAGTTATAAACAACATGTGAGTACATATGAACAACATGGAGTGAAAGTAATCACAAAAATTTCGAACAACTTGATGAGGGGCTAACGAACGGACACGAAGTCCCAGCGAGGTTAACTCCTTGGCAAACATAACAATACAACTTGAAAATTAAAGGAATGAATATAAAATTGGAGAGAATGATCCCCCACAAGGCGAAGACCACATGCAGCATTGAAGCAGTTTTACTCAACCGTAGAGTAATTAGACAGCCCCCCCCCCCCCTCTTCCCAAATTCGCCATGTCGACCCACACGGGATCCCAGCCGTGAACGGGTTAATTGACCTTAGAAGTCCTTACGTCACGTAATTCTATATAGTCGAAAGCCAGAAAACTACGATTAGCGTTCTTTTGTACTTTGTAAAAACAGTGGTTCCCGTAATACTAGATAGCTCTATCAGTTCTAAACTGTTTTTCCTAGATGTCCAATAAGAGTAATTTCTTATTAATCCAGTGTTACTACAGGAGGAAACCTAAACTAAACTAACTTTATTTATACTGGATAGCTCTATCAATTCTAAACTGTTTTTCCTAGATTTCCAATAAGAGTCATCTCTTATTAATCCAGTGTTACTACAGGAGGAAACCTAAACTAAACTAACTTTATTTGTACTGGATAGCTCTATCAGTTCTAAACTGTTTTCCCTAGAGGTCCAGTAAGAATCACCTCTTATTGATCCAGTGTTACTACAGGAGGAAACCTAAACTAGACTAACTTTATTTATACTGGATAGCTCTATCAGTTCTAAACTGTTTTCTCTAGAGATCCAGTAAGGATCATCTCTTATTGATCCAGTGTTACCGCAGGAGGAAACCTAAACTGAACTAACTTTATTGATACGTTGTCCATTACTCGTTAGTTATCGAAGCCCAGTCATATAGATGTGAAATGAGGATTCGATATGTTATGACAGATTCGTATTACTTATGCGTATAAAAACAAAAGGATAAGGACTTTGTTTGTTTTGTCTATATCCCTGTGAACATTCCATAGTTTATGCATGCTTAAATATCATGATTTTGAACATCTCACTCGATATAAATAATTGTGGAAGAGATTTGTAGATGGAAATTTCGAGTGGAATTTTATACATTTATTAGACCTAACCAGGAACAGTTGCGAAAAATACAACTATCGCCCCTTTGGCAGGAATTAAACCTGCGACCCTAGATATTTCCCCATACATCTTACATTGGTATCACCTCAGTATTTATACATGAACTTGTGGTTAGAGCTCGACAACTGTCTCTCTATAGCTCAGTTGGTTAGAGCTCGACAACTGTCTCTCTGTAGCTCAGTTGGTTAGAGCTCGACAACTGTCTCTCTGTAGCTCAGTTGGTTAGAGCTCGACAACTGTCTCTCTGTAGCTCAGTTGGTTAGAGCTCGACAACTGTCTCTCTGCAGCTCAGTTGTTTAGAGCTCGACAACTGTCTCTCTGTAGTTCAGTTGGTTAGAGCTCGACAACTGTCTCTCTGTAGCTCAGTTGGTTAGAGCTTGACACTGTCTCTCTATAGCTCAGATGGTTAGAGCTCGACAACTGTCTCTCTGTAGCTCAGCTGGTTAGAGCTCGACAACTGTCTCTATGTATGTTTACATGCAGCCTTCATTGTTTAAAATAATTTGAAGAAGTGTTCTTGAGAACGATATGGAAAGCTTAGCAAATTCTTCCCTGTATATTTTAAGACAAAAGAATGTTTCTATCTGATGATGCTATAATCCTATCACTCAGCTTTATCCTATCACTTGTCGAGTGTCCTCAGGGAGGACAATGTGAAAGTGTCTATTAAAATTCCAATATGTATTTGGCCCTTCGTCTCAATGACAATATTTGTGAATATTAACACATGGATACCTAATATACACTACCACCGCACACGCTACTACTTTACTAGCTACCTGACGAAGGGCCTTCACTGCAAACGTCGAAGTTCTTTTTCTATTTTTCAGGTACTCGAGTTCGATTCCTGCCATCACTTATTAGAACTGGACCGAAGCTGGCACTCATTCATCAGCTATATATGTTCATATACTATTAACTCTTGACGAAGGGCCTTCGCTCGAAACGTCGAGTTTCTGCTTATTTTTAAGGTAGTAATATAACCACTCAGCACAACATTTTCACAATAAATTGGCACTACCAACACTGGTACAGACAGTTTTAGTATATATATGTTCATACAACTTTAGTTCATACTTTATCTAACAAATGTTTAAGCAAACTGACTCAGTGTTAAACACTAAGCTAGTTCCCTCAAACATTTCTTACAAATCCTTCAAAACTTAGAATTTACCATTTCTACTGTGATCACAGAAACTTTGATAGTGTAACCCGGCCTTAAGAAAAGGTTATATTGTCTTTTATACGTGATTTGGTGCTTCAGTATTTTACTCTGTCTAACACCAGATGATTTTATTTGTCAATGGAAAAGCTCTCGAATTAATTCACATAAAAATCAAAGCATATTTTCTTACCGCTTGAATTGTTCATAGCGTAGCGCCTTTCTTCTTCTTCTTGACTTGTTGCAGTGTGGCGTCTACAAGATAACTAAAATGATAAACCAGATGTGCTATCTTTAATACTGTCAATCTGCTGCTAAATGGATATTAATTGCTAAACTAGGATACCTTCAGGGGGAGTTGACATAGCTTTGCCTATCATGGTGTCGAAAAAGACTGGAATCACGTCGCCCTGGACTCACCAAGATTTCACCTTCAAGATCCGGTTGTACGATCCTTCGAGGAGTTGTCTATTGACAAGCAAAATCATCTGGTGTTTGGACAAAGTAAAATGTGGCTTCGGTGGCGCATTTTACCTCTGAGTTCGTGGGTTCGATTCTCGCTACGGACTCATGTGAAAAGAGTCTGTCAACGCTCTGCCGAAAGTCGCGGCCCTTCTCCGAGTGCTCCGGTTTCCTCCCACCGGGAAAGTTGACAGGGTGGGTTAGGTTAAACACAGTTAAGAGAGTAATATCACAATTGTTGTAACGATAAAATAGTCTCGGCTAACTATGAAATTAGGCAAGGTGGGTAGTAGCGAAGTAGTTGTAGTTCGCTACTGTAGCGAACTACAATTTTCAAGTAGCCTGTAGTTTTTGACTACTTTATTAAAACAATAGCTGTAGTTATAGCGAACTACATTTTGCCTAAAAGTAGCCGAGTAGTTGAGCTACTTTTCAAACAGCGAATCGCTATTCGCTACTTTTTAAAATTGTTAGCAACTTGATAGAATAGCATGATATTGAGACATGGTTTGCTTAAAATCAATACCCAATAGTCAATTTGCACTCTTGAACACTGTAGTGCTTACAAAAATGTTGCTTTGTGTTTAATACTGTTGCTACTCGTAAGTCGATTTATTATAGATTACATTACAGCCTGAATTAGTAGATGCTCCAAATACAGTGAAACTAAAAAATACAGCGTAGCGAAATAGTTGGCTACATTTTTTAAGCAGTAGCTGTAGTCAGTAGCGAACTACCTTTGTTCAAAAGTAGCAGTAGTTGTAGCTGACTACATGTTTTTGAAGTAGCTGTAGTTATAGCGAACTACAAAAATTTTGTAGTCAACCCACCCATGAAATTAGGTAAGCGTAACACTTGAATCTTGATGTAAAGCGCATTTGATCATATGCATCGACATGTACATTTTCGCTACAGAAATACTAATCGTATAATCGGCAAGTTGTCAACGGCTTGTTGACAATTCGCTACAAGGTTGTTGAGATCAACAGACTTGTTGCAAGTTGTTCCAAGAACTTGTTATCGCCCTGCGCTTCAACAACTTCTCAACAAGTTGCGAGTGACAACTTTGACTTTGTAGCGACTTGATGAAATAACATCATTTGTTACAACTTGTTGACAAGCTTGCTGCAAGCCTGTTGCGAACACATCTTGTTGACACGTTGTGAGATATTTACGGGTGTAGCTGTGCTCGACGCATGCCTCCCCTGTCAACTGAGGAGGCGAAATCATTCTGAATTCATTCCGAAAATCCAAGCGCACAATTCAGTTTATATTTTGTTCAAACTTGGCAAATTACGCATTAGATGACGGTGCTGACGTAATCATTAGCCGTTAATTCGTGCCTCAAAAGGCGGTGATTATAACTTTTCCTCCCACAAAGAAAGCAAAATATTTATTTTAATAAATAAATGTTAATTTGTTTTCACACGAAATTTTACATAATCTCTTTTTTAGTAAATAAGTTCCAAACTGTTTCTCTCAAGGTCCAGTAACGATAATCTGTTAGAGAAAACCTAAACTAAACTAACTTTATTTATATTGGGTATAGCTCTATCAGTTCTAAACTGTTCTCCCTAGAAGTCCAGTAAGGATCATCTCTTATTGATCCAGTTTTACCACAGGAGAAAACCTAAACTAAACTTTATTTATACTGGACAACTATATCAGTTCTAAACTAGCTAGAAGTCGAATAAGGAACATTCCTTAGATTTCGTGTCATTTTGCTCGTATATTTTAATACTTACAAAATTATCATAGACAGCTGCCTGTTCTGATAAGTTTAAATTGTTTGTTTTGCACTTAAACTGAATAAACATTCGATATTTGCTGCACTTGTTAGCCGTAAATTAAACTTGAAAAAATCAGGGAAACATTAATGAAAACACAAATATGATGCCCACTTTGTGGGAGGATGCCAACGTTAAATACCGTATCACACACAAAACGTTGAACCTTGCATGCATGTGGACGCTAATTAGAAGCAGTCGTTAAAACTAGCTTGAGATTCTTATCCGTTATTGCCCAAAAGATACACTCTATAATAAGCAATATGAATGCAGTTATCATTTTATCTTCAAAACGACTTAAGTGGGACCGCTAATGTATATTTAAAATGGACAAAACATTTGCTTCTAAGAAGCTCGATAGGTATTAATATCAAGTTATTAAAGAATATTCAAGAACGTGTGCACCTGATCACCTTAATCTACATGCATGCATGATCTAATCTTGCTTAGCTCAGAGAGACTCACATGAATTCTGTACAACATCAGATCACTTCAAGGTAACCCACATTCAAGAACATGTACTACCTCTGTATGATCGAATGCATTTTTCCCTGTCAATTTTCCTAACACTACATGATATAAGATTTTTGATCATTTCCGTACTATGACGTATAGCTAAAAGCCAGTATTCATTTTCCAGTAATCAAGATATGGACACAAATAGTAAATGTTAAGTAACGATGATTTGTCACCCTGCTAATCGGACATGAAAATTAATCCCACAGAAATAATTGAAACTTTGAAACGGCATTTTTTACGACTGTTTGATGATGCATATCAGTATATCTAAATATGACACTGCAAAAACAATGTTTCTAGTTTACAAATTTTAATTTCTCTGTCTTAGAACTAACTTTATTTATACTGTTCTATACCAGTTCTAAACTGTTCTTCCTAGAGGTCCAGTAAGAGTCATCTCTTTTTGATCCAGTGTTACTGGTCTTACTGCGGGAGTTAACCTAAACTAAACTAACTTTTTCTGGATCAGTTCTAAACTGTTCTTTCCAGAGGTCCAGTAAGTAAGGATCACCTCTAAACCAAACTAACTTTATTTATACTGGATAGCTCTATCAGTTCTAAACTGTTCTTCCTAGAGGTCCAGTAAGGATCATCTCTTATTGATCCAGTGTTACTACAGGAGGAAACCTAAACTAAACTAACTTTATTTATACTGGATAGCTCCATCAGTTCTAAACTGTTCTTCCTAGAGGTCCAGCAAGGATCATCTCTTATTGATCCAGTGTTACTACAGGAGGAAACCTAAACTGAACTAACTTTATTTATACTGGATAGCTCTATCAGTTCTAAACTGTTCTCTCCAGAGGTCCAGTAAGTAAGTAAGGATCATCTCTTATTGATCCAGTGTTACTACAGGAGGAAACCTAAACTAAACTAACTTTATTTATACTGGATAGCTCTATCAGTTCTAAACTGTTCTCTCCAGAGGTCCAGTAAGTAAGGATCATCTCTTATTGATCCGGTGTTACTACATGCAGGAGGAAACCTACACTAAACTAACCTTATTTATACTGGATATAGCTCTATCAGTTCTAAACTAAACTATTCTCCCCAGAGGTCCAGTATAAGGGTCATCCCCAATGCATCCCTCGTTTTCGTTTATATAAATCAGAATTGACCGCTGTCAATAATGAAATATGTAAATAATACTACCGGTACTTAAAACGTATTTCCTATTCATGTTGGAAAAGTTGTATTGATTTTATATATTCTAGCATAACGCCGTGATTAAATTTTGACGAAATAACGCGAGTGGGCAGACCACTTTCAAGTGAATAAATATTTAGTTAATTCTTACGCAAGTGCTAAAAATCTGGCAGCTAAGAGAGTTCCCAATGAGTGTTTACTTTTCATATTTTTAAAATATTTACATATTGGCTCGATTTGATGACTTATACTTCAGACGTAAAAACGTTGTACAAGTTGTTGCAGGTCCGCAAACAAGTTGTTACAAATCTGTTCACAAGCTGTTGACAAGTTGTGTTCGCACTGCTTGTTCCTTAGTTGCAACGAGTTTTGAACAAGCTGTTAACAACTTGTGACAAGCTTGATGGCATTATTAGAAGCTATTGGACTTGTTACAAGGTTGTTCTGACAAGTCTGATACAGCCATGATATAACAAGAATGTTATACAAGATTGACAACACAATGTTGTAACAACATTGTTACATATATATCACGACTGTATCAGAATTGTTGGAACAACTTTGCAACAAGTCTGATAATATCAACTAGGTTGTTACAAGTTGTTAACAGCTTGTTCCGAAGTTGGGACAAGCAGTGCGAACACAACTTGTTGACGGCTTGTTGGCAGACTTGCTACGAGATGTGAGATTTTTACGTTGAAACGCATAATCTGTGGAAACGCATCACACTTCCAGACTACCTAGTATAAACACAATATGAACTGTCCGGACGAACTAAAATCAGTGACAAAATACGTGGACGGGTTAGGCTCAAATTGTAACATAATCCCCCTCCCCCCCTCAATGTTATTAAACTAAAATTGACATTTTATTTGAAGTATAGTTTTGTGTTGTATTGCGTTGCTGATAACTCTCCCAGCACACACAGCAACATTGAAATGAGAGATGGGGGTTTCATATGTTATCTTTGCAATAGATTATTTCAGCTATGGACTAAATTTTGATCTAGGCAAGAAGACCAAAATCCATCACCACAGTTAGAAAGAGCATGTTACAATTAGTAAAATTGCAAAGTTTGGTTACGAAATGTTGTAAAATGCGGAAAATATAACCTTGCAAAATTTGAAAATTTTGTATTACGCGCGGGAAAATGCACCACTTTCGGCCCAAATGTGGTGCATTTTTCCGGGCGTAATACAAATTAATACAAAATTTTCAACTTTCGCATGGCTATATTTTCTGCATTTTACATCATTTGGCGGCCAAAGTTTGCAATTTTACTAATTTTAACATGCCCTTTCTAGCTGTGGTGATGGATTTTGTTCTTCTTGCCTAGATCAAAATTTAGTCTATAGTTTAATCATCTATTGTTTACAAAAATAACCTTCCGATCTAAGTGTCCCACCTTTCAATGCCACTAGTGGGTTGTACATAGCTAGAATAGCGCGATCTATACTGACAATAGTCCTGGGAACAATTCATGTCTGACATTTTATCTAATGTGGTAGTTATAAACAAAAACGAATCATTATAGTTCAAACACTTATCGTTTTGAAGACATTGAATCCATCCTCAGCCGTGCTGACTACAACACCAGGAATCTGAGAATGCCAATGTAGTTCTTTAATATCCTTCTGACCCTGGAGAGTGACAAGAATTATACAGGGTGATTAAAAACAAACTAAACAATTTTGAAACGGCGGCTCTCAATTTCACAAATCCGTTCATTTCATAAAATTTTTGATAAATATAGATTGTTTGGGTATACTTATATAAATGTACAATAAACAAAATATTTTCGTAAAAATAAATTTTCCAGAGCAGGAGAGATTGTCTTTTTTATCAGCTTCAAAAACTCATTAATAATTCATGAAGCAATTATCCAATCTTGAGTAAGAAATTAGTCACGTGCATACGTCTTTAGACCAGCTAAAAAACACTTTAACAAAAGACCATTGTTATGCAAACTATATAAAGATTTTTATATAAAGATTGACTTAATATGCATACGTTTTTGAAGTCATCTAAAAAACTCGCGGGTCGTGTTTTATTAGGTCTAAAGCCACTCGCGCTTTAAACCTAATAAAACACTCCTGCTCGTTTTTTAAATAGTACATTAAAAATAGCCTGCACGCGAAATTTAGAAGTTTAAAACGCATTTCATGGGCGAGAAATTTGTTATGTGTTTTATCAATGTTCCAAATATCAGAAAATTTACTCAATTTTAGGTCTTTTAAATAGCTGCTGAAACTTTCATTTATTGGCACCAATGGCTACTACACGTAGTTATTGTAAAAAATAGGTACGCAGTGCGTACATGTTGCATGCCATCAAAACCACAGAGATTGTAAATAACACCATATTGCAATAACTGGATATTACAATACAAAATAACTACAAAAAGAATTTATACGGCTGTTGTGCAGATCGGATTAGCCTTTTTCACGCCATAGACCTTATTCATAAATCGTGATCAGGCCTCGTATCCTAGGAAACGGGGAAAAACGCGGGAAAATTGACAAAATGTTTTTTTGCTGTCGGCTATGGCAGCTTTTTTTCGTGAATATTACGGCGTTTTTCGAAAATAATATCTATAAAACTGAGCTTGAAAGTTGAAAAAAAAATACTTCTGAGAAAATATAACATGATATTTAAAGCAAAAGATGCTGGAGTCAATCGAAAAAGGAAACCTTTGACTTTGTATTATTTGTCGTAAAACAAACAACCAACAAGGCTACAAAACGTCTATACAACACCAAAATCGTAAGAAATATGAAACTATTGTTGAAGAAATAAGATTACAACTCACTCAGGTAATGTAGCCTTCATTTTTTAAACTTGTAAGCTACTTGCAGAATGTTATCGAGCCAGAGCCATAGTTCATATTTTCCCGTACGAATCAATGATATTTGACGTTCTCTTGTGATTTTTGACCTGTTGTTTTCTTCCACATTAATGTCAAATTCGAAAAATTATACTTTCATTCCATAGTTGTCTTGATTTTTCACGGAATAACCTTTATATTGACGATAAAATCTCAGTAAAATACTGTTTTTCGCTTCTAGATAAACACCATCGCTACGTTGTCATTTTTTCCACACAAAAATGGGAGAAAAACCGGTCGCTTTTATAATATACTCGTTTACCGCTTTCGTTGTAGGCACAAAGTCTTAAAATACACACAAAAATCGTTATAAATCGCAAAAAGCAACAAGAAACAAGCCGTTAAAGTAGACACAATAGCATCTGAATTTGGCTTGTCAAGCAGTTTTCGCTTGTTTTCCCGCGTTTTGTTCCCGTATCCTAGGATACGAGGCCTCGTCACGATTTATGAATAAGGTCTATAAAGACAGCAAAGCTCTACCTACCTCGATCTATTTTTCTAAGGCGCTCAAATGTAAATTTCCCGCGAACAATCAGTATATATTTTCTTTGCATTTCCTCGACGAAAACAAACTGCGTGCATGTGAGCGATTCACATCACTTAAATGGCTTAAAATGCTCGTCGGAAAAACTCGGTATTTGTCGCATTTGACGAATCTGCCACGTGACCGGTACGCTCACCGCTCTTTCACCGCTCACGACACGAAATTTAGAGCTATATGAAAGTTGCATGCCATATATGGCATGCAACAAAAAGTAAAATAACAATCATGACAATCACCTCAACCATGATGATGATGATGATGATGATGATGATGATGATGATGATGATGATGATGATGATGATGATGATGATGGTGATGATGATGATGATGATGATGATGATGGTGATGGTGATGGTGATGGTGATGATGGTGATGATGATGATGATGATGATGATGATCATCATCATCATCATCATCATCACCTCAACCACCACCATTCATCACCAAAGTACAAAATATTGTTCCTCTCATGCATGACAACGCAAACGTATATAAATAACACGATCGCTTCAAACAAAAATATACCTAAACACCACCTAACGCTAACAAGTTCCTTACGCTGGTTACATCGTTATGCCTCCTAAGCCAAGAAAGTCTTTGGACTCAACTAGATTGAAGAACTCTCTTCGTTCCAACATTCTAAACTTGGTAGGTGTAATATGTTTAATGCCATTCACGCGTAAAGTTATTGTATGTTCAACGATTTAATATTCTTAGTGCGTAGGTTTTATAATCTTAGTATATTTAACTGTTTGTGGTCATAGCATATATACATCTACCTTATAGATTTGCTAATTGTTTTTTCTATCATAACTATACGTGTATTTTTAATGCAATAACCAATGTTTATGGATGAATTTCAACCGTTTTGGTCGAATTTCTTAATAGCAATGCAGCAAAACATTGCGCAATGCTAATATATATTTTGTACAAATTGTTGTATCCGTATAGATTTCTAACAATTTTCGAGCAGTGGCATGTCGTGCGGTTTGGAAAGTCAGCTCGGACGATATCGAACTAGCCAGACTCCAAATAGCGTCCAAACGTTTGCGCCTTCACGAGGTGTTATCGTGCATACAAGGCGTTCAATTTTATTTCTCGTGCGTCACGTGCGTCATGTCCAACGCTAAGAGCGCCCAAACGTCCGACGAAGAGTCAGAAGCACAAAGCTACCCCGGCATCGCCTTTTTCATTGTATACAAGGAATGCGAAACGTGCAGCGAGGAGATCCTGTTCTCAGCCCTTCACAGGGAAGACATGGAACCGGAAATAACACCTATCCGAGTTCGAGCCAACGACATGGAAAAGGCCGCGAAGCAACTGTTCAACGTAGTGAAAGATCACAATAATCCAACAATACAGGACATGTTAGATGTTTCCAATGTGTACTGCTACAGGAACGCGCGAGATTGGTCGTCTGACAGCGATGAAGATGACACCGAAGTTGAAGAACTGTTGGAGTTCGGATGCGTCCGTTTTCCCGTCGTTCCATGTTGTATTGTAGTGGACAATGTCAACGATTTTCGCGACCAATTAAACACTTCTGTCGCAAGGCTTGAATCCGACGGTCTCGTTGTTGATCTGGCTGAAACGCGTGTAGTTGACCCCACCACCTCATGTCCATCTTCCAACAACGACGTGACTAAGACGATCTTTAAAATCCAGAAAGTTATGGAAATCTGTAACCATGGCCTCTACAAATCTCAAATATACGTAAAACCAGACAAAGCTACGATGACCTTTGTCCATATGATGGACGTGACGAGTTATCTCCATCGTCTAATGGCCAACGAACAGTTGCGTGATAAACTTGTGCAACATTTCCACATTATCCAAAAGTTTCTGTCACACCCTGCGTGCGAACTAATTCCGCAACTCGACTTCGACCTGGACCTGATCGAGGTGTTGAATGGGTACTGCTTTTCCATAAAATCGCGATGCTTCATTCCCTGCCCCATTCCCACATCAATGCTCGGCAAAGTGTCCCCAAGATCTTTCGTGCCCTACGATCACTCCACTCCTCCGCAGCCACAGTATTTCAAGGAAGGCATCTTAAATTCCTTTTCTGACGAGGGCGTACGTGCCAAGTTCCTAAATAAGTTCTATCAATGTCTGTTGGCGTTCAACATGCCACACAAAGTCAAGAAGTTGGTTGTTGCCGGACCCAAGGACTCGGGAAAGACCTCGTGGTCCAACATCTTTCATCGCCTCATACCCGCCAATTTTATCGCTTCCCTTACCAACGAGCGACAATTTTCTGCGGCAATGATTACGAACGAAACTCAACTAGTTATCGTCGACGAATGGTCCGCGACCAGGATGGAGTCCGACCTGGCCAAGTGTATCCTGCAAGGAGGCTGGATGGTTACTGCAGTGAAGCACGGTTTACCGAGGACAATTCTTAACAACAGTCCCTATTACATCACCACCAATGAAGTGCCGGACTTCGGGAAAGACGATGAAAATGTCAAACGAAGAATTGCAATTTTTACCACCACATCTCTTCCACGAACACGGACAGGTATTGACCGATGGCTTTACGATCATGCCATGGATTGTGTCGCGTGGATCGCCAATGAAATCAACAACAACCGACATCTCCTGCCACAGGACGAGCTATGGTACGAGCAAACCCGGACACCGACGTTTACGATCAGCGCGAAGGAGGGAGAATCATTGCTCGATCATTCCAAACTAAAGCTAATATCTCACGCAGATTTACTTCGCGAGGACAATGGAGATGATGACGAAACCGCACCTGCAATTCACGAAAGCTTCGCAGCCGAAGCAAGAGCCAGGCGACTACGACGAAAGAGACGTGCTGCTCGGACGTCGCCGTGCGATGAGGAATCGGCAGAATCAGAAATGGACATTGGTCGAAATGTTGACATAGAAGGTGAAACATCACAATCAATATCAGAGGAATTGCAACAACATCCTCCAACCGTTCCTGAAACGCAAGAACCCGAGACGTTCCAACCGCCGTCAAATACTTCTCCCAGCGGCAGCGACCAACTGCCTGAAGTTGACACGCATCAATCGAAAGCAAGGGAAAATCCACCAGCCTCGGACATTGAGAGGAATGAGGCAGAGACTGTGCAACCGCCGTCGAATAGTTGTGATACCGTCCAAGTACCTGAAAATGAGGACGAAATGTCAAGCTCTGGAGAAGGACTGTCCAGCCTGCAGATGGCTCGCTCTTCGCCAACAACTGTTTGGACGCTGAATAGCAAAAAATATATGGGAAAGGTGGCAGCGATCATAAAATACGGTCACAATTCCGTGACAAAAGCTCACGTCCACTCCTTCCTAGAACGCCTGCGGAAGGCCAAACTGAAAAGAACGAAGGACGAACAGCATTTCTGGACGAAGGCCGATCCAGAGATTGACGCATGGATGATAATGACTGGGAGACAACGAGAGGTATTCGACGTGTCCATCTTTGTTAAACAGAATCCAGAAATATTACCACACCTGAAAAGTATTCGTGACGAAGCGAACGTTCTAGTGCTTAGAAGTCGCTGCCCCATTGCAAGGGAGATGGAAAAGCAGAGACGAGAGAGAGACGGCGAAACGAGCGAAGAAAAAGAAGAGGTTCCATCTCAAACTTATTGGACTGTTGTAAAAAAATGGATGCCGTGGTGAAAACAATTGACCTATAATGTAATATGATTTACTTGCGTTTACAAGGACTGCCTTAAATCACTTATGCAGGGTTTATAAAATTAAATTATCCATTCACTTTTTTCATACAAATAAACCTCGCCCTTTTAGCTTTTGAATGCTACCTTTCGAAATGTTCCAGTTGAAAAATTAAACAAAAATTTTTAAATCTTTATATAAATAGGAATAAGAAAACATTTTAAGGTGTCAAAGTTGGGATTGTTTTTTTTCTATACACCCTGTAGCAGTAATTGTATAATTACAAAAAGTGTGTGCTGCATATAGTCATTTTAACAAGTGTGTTTACATGTGTGCAAACAGATGACTTGCTTTTAGTTATATTTACATCAACATAACAAACGTTAAATTGCAAAATAACTAAAACGTTGCAAATCAGTACGAAACAATGGAGGTCAGCAATGTCAATATTGTATTGTTTCAAAAATGCTAATGAATAATGTATATATATTTTCGCGTGCTTTAACAAATAGGTGTGGTTGTATTCTAAATATGAATACATATAAACAAATCTAAAAGCATTTTCATAAAAATTTAAATTAAAAAATTATGTCGTTCTAACTATAGTAAAATTTGATAAATTGTGTTTGAAAATATTGTAGGTGTTTCGTAAGTGAACATTTGAAAAAGCGTTGGTAGCCCAAGGTTGAAAATTTTTCTAAGTCTTTTGTAAGTGAACATTTAAAAAAGACTTAGAAACATTT
>CACRXK020008276.1:0-21153 GCA_902702795.2 Paramuricea clavata
ATATAATGGTTATTTTACTCAATGGTTGATAATTACACTGTTGAGAAACGAGTCACAGTCCCAAACATTTTGACGAAATAACACCTCTATTTTCGGCAAGTTGTCTTTTCGGCAAACTGTCCGATCGGCAAAACGTCCGTTCGGCAAAATGTCCGTTCGGCAAAACGTCCGTTCGGCAAAACGTCCGTCGGCAAAGTGTCCTGTGTCCGTTCGGCAAAATGTCTTTCGGCAAAATGTCTTTCGGCAAAGTGTCTTTCGGCAAAATGTCCGGGTACCGTATAATTATATAATCTTTTTTGATGCGTTAGCCTCAATCTTTATCGTGATTGTATATAATCTCTCATGAAAGATTTTATATTTGGAAATTAATACCAATGTAGACCGGTCTTACTGAACGAAAGTTTTGTTATATTATAAAAATGGTTCAATTTATCACCATGAAAACCCAAAAGGAAGTTAGTATGAAAGATTTTTTCCAATGCGTTATGTGAATTCGAGATTTAAGTCAAGAGAGCGCGGGTTCAATGTTTTTATGATCTATATACTACTTACGGTTTCGTCCAAGTTATTTAAAGCTGTAAGCATTTCGACTGCGTGTTATGTGAAGATATTTTCACTGATGTACATGTGGCCAGTTTTAACATCTCTCTGGAGCTAGCTAGGATGCATGTAAAAGAGCATGAAATGTTATTGGAGAGATCTATCGAATGACTGAATGAGTTATATTTATATACATGTACAGCTCTTACAGTTCTGTCAAAAATTTTCTCTCTTAACGTCCAGCATTGTCCATTCCTGGAATCGAACCCAGAGATGAAATTCACACGCACTAACCATTGTGGCACCATGCAACAGTGCTATATCTGTACCATACTGACAGCTCAGCCAATCTGTTCCTGAGCTCTCCTGGTTGTTTCTTCGCAAACGATGCTAGGACCATGACTTCAGGAGTTTTGAATGCATCACTTACTGTAGCTTGTAATGCTTATTAAAAAAATAAAGCATGGAACCAGCCTAGACCTACAGCCTTCACTGTGATGACTCATGGGTACGAGATTGGCCTTTACTCAGCAGGCGACTCTTGAATTGCAGGTTAATTGACTTCAATGACGTCAGGAGGCGGGATGCCATGTAAAACATCTATTCTCGTGTAAAGCATGCCGTGGGCAGCTTCTATTACTCGCCTTCGCTCTTCCTTCACTCCTGTGTCCTCAAATTGCCTAGCTAGGTTCCAGTTTTCTCACGTAAAAAGCTCTGGAATTTAAATAGAACGCCCTAGGCTGGCATTGAACCTGATAAATATTCAGTCCATTCTCGAAGTTTCTCTGGTGAAAAATAACGACACGTTTTGTAATCAAATTTTGACGTAAGAACTTCAGTCAAGTTCTTATATGTTGACATACACTTTGTCTTTGACCAAAGTTTACATTGACTGATGTAACTTCAATGGGGCCTAAACCATGCAGAAACATTGATAATATATAAACCAGCCTTAAAATATAGGGTTCACTTCATACGCCTTGATCAAACAGTGCTTTGTTGAAAGAAACATTGATGATATATACCATGCAGCATGGAGATTCACACATCTGTAGTCTTTGACTTCACATGCACATGCAGTTTGGTCTGACTGGACTTTGTTCAAATAGACTTTGTTCGTTAGTAAAACCAGTCTTGAAATAGGGTTACATGCAGCAATTTGTCGAAAGAAATTTTGACACGGTTTTTTTTGCACTTCACATGCACTTTGAATTTCACAATGATACATTTTAACACGAATATATATGTGATGTTACTCTGAGTGTATATTCACACCGGACAGGCTTGAAAAATATGTCTGGCCACGGTGGGATTCGAACCTCACCGTGGCCAGGCATATTTTTCAAGCTTGTCCGGATCCGGTGTGGATATACACTCAGAGTAACATCACACAAGCATCTTATTCACCTGAGTACATTACACCAACACAGCAATTGTCATGATTATTAGATTACACTGATATCGAAGGAACTAGACTCAGTTCCGAAATATCGCATACTCGAACGACCTGACCGCGTAGCTCAGTTGGCAGAGCGTTGGGCTAGTATTCCAAAGGTCGTAGGTTCGAATCCCACCGTGGCCAGGCATATTTTTCAAGCTTGCCCGGTGTGGATATACACTCAGAGTAACAACACACAAGCATAATATAATTTCAATTGATTTCAATTCGGTCGCAATAACATCAATGGTAATAAAACATTATATTTACATCATAAAATGGTATATATATATATATATATATATATATATATATATATATATATATATATATATATATATATATATATATATATATATATATATATATATATGAGCTTACTATATAGAAACCATTACGCTTTATATAAATTAGGGGTCGGTCGGTCGAAAGTCAGTTAACTTTATCCTAGGTTAACGAAATACTTCAATTTTAGGTGAGCAGTCCTATTAACAGCTTGTTTATGAAGTATATCAGAGGTAATATTTGGATCAAACGTTTTCTGAAAAAGCGGATTTCCGGGTGTACCCAAACCAAAATGAGGAGTTAAATATTAATTAACCCAGGGTTAGCGCTTTCGAACAACCGGCCCCGTACTCGTAAGTAAAACATTTACATGATATAGTGTAATTATACCTAATTCTCTAATAACTTGTATTTAAATCCGCATGACACAAATTTTCGCTCAGTCTCAACTCATCCGATATAATTTTGCGCACCCGAGACTATGCGACCTTTTATCGCAACTTTTGATTTTGCGCAACTTGAAACGGTTCAAAACAACAAAATTACACTCGTAAATTACAGTTTCCTGATGTAGTTGTAAAAAGGAATCTAATGGTACACATAATTTTTTTGTCTAATTTTCAGTATTTTGTGTTACGGCTGGTAAACATTTACACGCAGATTAATTTTCTGGGTGCAAACAGTAGTAAACCGTTTTGCGCGGATAATTTTTTGGTTAGTTTCAATTTCGAGCAAATACGGTCTGCGCAAATTAAATACAAGTAAGATATAACATAATTCAAAGTTCATAACCAATATATATTGAGCATTTCCGCCTGTATATTATGAACTACTGAAAAAGCTCAATAACTATCAATGAAAATATATATGCATCAGTTTTGTGAATGATTGTGTTGAACACAGAGCCTGAAATAACGGTCGAAATTGTCCGGAAAAGCCCAACCAAATGTAAATTAGTATTGGAAACTTTCAAATTTGGTCAGATATTTGGACGCAATTCTGGACTAGAAGGCTGAAAATAATTACTGAAAATATAGATGAATTTTAACCCAAATATTTCGATCTACGATCACTTCTTAATAATCCTAACCAATTGCCAGTTGGCATTTTAAAACTAAATTGTTTGACAAATATGTACAACATAGTTTTAACACCCTTTGAAACTATAATGCTGACATCGGCAATAATATCTTTACTGACTGACTCCGTAACTCAAGAAGGAATAATTGTATCGACTGAATTCACAAATTCACTTGTAATAGCGATCTAGACTGACTACTTGTGAGACAGCCAGCTAGTACTGAACTTTAGTGGTTTAGATTTTAGAATTTGTCAAGTGAACGGTTTAAGATCTATATTTGAGGCTCTGCATTAGGAATAGAAAAACTATGGAAGTATTTATGCAATATCATATTTACATTAAGTTAACTGAAAATATTGAACTATTTATTTTTTCTTCGTAGTTTCTTGGAAAAAATATTTTTTACCACATGATCCATTAACTCAAACTTCTAATTTACAACTCTAAATACAACCATGTTTTCAGTTCATGTTTCCCTTTAATACAATTACTCAAACCAGGGGCGTAGGAAGCGGAAGGTTGGGGACTAGCCCCACCCCTTGTTAAACAAGGTGGGGGTGGAATAGGTTTTTGGCCAGCCAAAACATATTTGAATTCACCGTTAGTATTTTTAAAGTATTTGAAACAGTCAACTATAGTCATTTTATTATAAAATTATACTATTATAATATTCAATACTGACATATAATTGCGTTTTCTGTTGCATCTCGGAGTAAAGAATGTTGCAAAATTAATTTAAAAGCTCATTAATAATTCGCGAGGAAAATACAAAGAAATGAATGTTTAATCAATGTTTGTAAATCGGACAAAGATTTGTCCTGATTTACATAAACTTCAGCTTTGATTTTCTCGGCTTAGACAATGTTTATTTTTAAAATTACTTTGCCAATTAACTCATAAGATGGGTCGAGCACGTTAAAACATTCGCATCAGATCTTTATCTGAAAAACAAACCCTCGCCTTCGCCTCGAGTTTGTATACTAATAAAGATCGGCTGCTCATGTTTTAACTAGTACGTGTACTATAGTATTATACTAGTGTTGCTGCCTGCTGCGTTGCTAAATAGCACGCAAAAATAATGGCTGCATGAAAATGCCATTTCACCCGAGGTCTAGATTTCAAAATTTCCATCATGACCATCGGGAAGGCAAAACCTTATAGACCACGCCAGTTGCGTGGTTGATCTCTTTGGTACTTTGTCGCCCCCACAATGAGTTTCCTACGCCCCGGACTCAAACTCCTAACTTGCAACTCTAAATACAACAATGTTTCGAGTTCATATTTTCGGGCCTACGTCTATATAAACCAACTATTCAAACTTCTGATTAACTGCAACTCTAAATACAACCATGATCCCATATTCCCATGTCATATAATCCAACATTCCATTTGCCCAAACCTCTACTATGCAACGCTAAATACAACGATGTTTTCAATTTCTATTTTCCTACTTGGGTATAAACAATCAATTAATATAACCGAAATACATATTCGAGTTCCTCATGTTCAATTCAGTAAGTTCACAGTTGCCACTCTTCAGAGCAGTATTTAGTCCTTACACATTTAATTTAGTAAGTTTGCAGTTGTCACTGTTCATGGCATCATGTAAATATTTAGCACCTTCATCTGTTATTGAAAAATTGTAACTTATGTTCAATTCCGTAAGTTTACAGTGGGCACTCATCAGAGCATCACGTAAATATTTAGCACCTTCATCTGTTAACTCATTGATTCCTATGTCTAATACAGTAAGTTTGCACTTGTCACTTATCAGAGCGTCACTTAAATATTTAGCACCTCCATCTGTTAAATTATTGCACTGTATATTTAATACAGTAAGTTTGCACTTGTCATTCATCAGGGCATCACTTAAATGTTTACCACCTTCATCTGTTAAATTATTCCTTCCTATATCTAATTCAGTAAGTTTGCAATTGCCACTCATCAAAGCATCACTTAAATATTTAACACCTTTGTCTGTTAGATTAATGCTTAACATATCTAGTTTAGTAAGTTTGCAATTGTCACTCATCAGAGCACCACTTAAATATTTAGGACCTGCATCTGTTAAATTATTCGATCCTATATCTAATTGAGTAAGTTTGCAATTGTCACTCATCAGGGCATCACTTAAATGTTTAGCTCCTTCATCTGTTAAAAGATTGTGACTTATATTCAATTCAATAAGTTTGCACTTGTCACTAATCAGAGCATCACTTAAGTGCTTAGCACCTTCATCTGTCAATTTACTTTCGCTTATGTGTAACTCAGTTAGTTGGCAGTTTTCGTTCTCTTTCATCAGTAACTCGGCCAATTCACTAAGAGCAAAACGGTCCATGATACAATTAGTGATCGTAAGCTTGTGCAGGTTCTTTATGTGACTTAGAAATTCAAACAAAGCAGCAGATTCCACTGGCGCAATACTTAAACTGTTTAAACAAACTGCTTCATCATCCCAATGGGAGGCAACTAACTTCATAACACTTTCTTCTTGCATTTCGTGGACACATTTTATCACAGGTAAGGTGTTTCTGTCTAAATTTCCTACCTTTGGCATCTGGTGTTGAAATCTAGACAAAGATATTTTAAGAAAACTGAAATTTAATTACAAAGTCGCGATATCATTTCGCGATTGAGCCGGACTGCCGATTTGCAGTTTGAAAGGTGATAAGGTTACATATCACATTAAATATCATTTTGCCAAAATACGCACAACCTCGCAAGCCAGGCTTTCTACTTCGAGCGTGTTTGGGAGGGAATGCTGAAGAAGAGAACCTGGCTTGCGAGGTTGAAATACGCACCGCGCGCACTCATTTCATGATGTTATATATTAACCAAAGTTAATAGCCAGCCCATGCGTGATCCGGAAGTTGGAGTCGGGTCCAATAAAAATTTTTGTCGAAATTGGTGCATAACAAAAGGAATTTAACAATGAGCTTAGACCTGGTTCACAAAATGTTTAATAATTATTAAAAAGTTTTCTTTGGTGCCTGAAAAATCAGCACAAGGAGAATTTCGACGTTTCAAGTGAAGGCCTTCTTCTGCAGGAGTTACTAGTGGCAGACGGGAAAAATACATGAGCTTTTATATTAAGAATATAAAAACATCACATGACAAAAAATAAACCAATCAGATGGATTTAGTTAAAACAAAGTATGACAAAAAATGTAAATCTCATTACAGAATATATTAATTTAATACAAATATGCCGAAAGGTTATAAAGGTCTTTTAAAATCGGTTTAGACAGTGAACGTTTTATAACCTTACTCGATGACTAAGTACGACAGAAGAGCAGAGATCGGAAATCAATTATAGGTTCGGCAAGTTTTGATTAGGTTAACACGGCGCAAAATGCAAAATATGGCAAGTCATGTCGTACTATGCGACACAGGTTCGACATGGGTTTAAGCGCCGTAGTTTTCACGCGCCAAACCTAATGCATGCATGATATGTTTAACATACTATAACATACTATTTCAGTGCAGAATGCGCGTTGAAAAAATTATAAACATTCAAAACCAAAGGAAATAATCGTGCTAATTGTCTTAAAAGTTCAAGAATATGGGAATCAATATCTAAAAGAGTACACAACTTCAAGAATCTTTGACGATCAAAAATCGCTAGGGCCCCAAATATTAGATTTGCCCCGGACCCTCAAATTTCTCAATGCGGCCCTGCCTATTTAATATGATTAGGTTCGGCGCATGACTAGTTCGCCGTCTTTATGTGTCACCTGTAACAAGACAAAATTAAACCCAATATCTGTGTGGGCAAATACTAAATACTTTCCGGAAGGGTGTATTGAAATTTTGAAATTGTCACGTCGGAAACTGGAAGAGATATATGTCAATGGGACATAATTCAGGAGGAAAAGGAAATAAATTGCAGAAGACGGTTTAAAGATGGCATGAGACCATACATGAGACATACGAAGCGCATTTTAAAGTACCATTCGGTGCAACTACCTTCACGAGAATAACAGATTTATTTAAACCCACACGCGCTTCCAAAACCGGTCTTAGAACTTATTTGGGGGCCCCCAGCTAAAGGGAGCCCCTTTGTGTAAACTAATGTCTATACCGAAATGTCTATACCTAATGTCTATAAACTAGTCTATACCGAAATTTCACGTTCAATTTGCTAAATGCAGGAAAGTTCATCTTTTCATGCTTTGAAAACTCAGTAAACGCTCGCAAAACATTTTTATAGGCTCCTAGCCGTTTTAATTGTTGTGGAATGCGAACATTTATATTAGTATGATTTTTGCGCAGCAGTATATTTCTCTTTGATCTTGAACCCAGGACTATTCATTATAATTTCACTTTTTACAAAGCCATAACAATAATATCGCAGCAGCTTAATATCTTACACGAACGTCCTGTAGCCTAAATTATTAAAACCAGTGCAATATCAAGTTGAATTACATGCATGTCCATATCTCAATAGCCGCATGTTTGCAATCTCGGCGGCGGGATTGTAGAATATTTTCAATGGCATTCTTTTGTTAATAGAAATGTCAGTTCTTTAAACTTTTTGCCTAAAATTCCCTGCCATATATTCCTTAATTTGTAGTTAATCAGCGTGTTAATATACTGAATTTAACAGATATAGAAAGCGATACTCGGGCAATAACAGATAACGTACCTCTTGCATATGCAATCTATTATTTCTTCGTTCTTTGCAAGCTCTTGTGTTTTTTCGTTGTCTGTAAGCTTTGGTGACCTGATGTTAACAATAAAATTTAAAGTGAATTATTTTTGCGTAACTAAGCTTCAATACAAACAAGAAAAGTCTAAACCTATGCAATATCTCAATCACGAAAACGGGGCTCAGCATTTTCCGGAAGGGTGTATTAATTTTGTTCTTCAAAATTTGATATACATGCACAGTATATGCTAGAATATTTTAAAATTATCTACTAAACAGGCGTACCTTTGCAGTTTATTTCTTTGTGCCTTTAATTCTCTCATTTTATCTCCAATTAACCCAGCAACGAACTGGATCACTAAATGCCATTTGGGATTCTCGATGTGCTCAGATAAAAATGATTCAACATTTTCCATATCATCAACTACGTGTAGTGCTGCAAGAAACTCTTGAATAGTTAGATGAAGAAAACAGAAAATGTTCTGTCGTTTGCTTTCCTGTTTATTGAATAAACCACAGTCTGTCAGCTCAGAGACAAATTCATCATCATTTTCAAACTCGAATGTTAACTGGTCTTCCATCATTCCATTTCTTGCAATTCGTTTAAGTTTGTTCAAGTCGTGTTGGAGCGGTTCAGTAAGCTTTCCGATAATATAGTTCTTTGGAATTGCTTTATCCTTGTATCTTAAATGGTGCCTGAACAGTAAAATATTTATAGCTCTTTTGTACAACTCCGTAATTGTTGTTGGGACATTGCTCTGGCCTTTAACTTCAATGCTTTCTATTAATGTTAAACACACTATATAGGAATTAACAGGTATGTAGCATAAGCTTAAAAGCTCTGGTGACTGCTTGATCAAGTTCCATATTTCTGAGCTTTTCTGGATGTCATTGCAGCAAAACTTTTCAACATAGTCTTTGATTTGGTCCTCATGAAAACCCAAGATCTCGATCTCTCGATCAAATTTTAGTTTTTGATAAATATGCTCTGCCGTGGGTCGAGTTGTGGTTAACACTGTGACTCCAGGCAACAGTTTGCCTTCCACTAGCTGTTTGAAGATT
The DNA here is from genome assembly GCA_902702795.2 of Paramuricea clavata. Taxonomy (NCBI): domain Eukaryota; kingdom Metazoa; phylum Cnidaria; class Anthozoa; order Malacalcyonacea; family Plexauridae; genus Paramuricea; species Paramuricea clavata. Next base: position 9,055 of record CACRXK020008276.1, read on the forward strand.
AGGAGTATATGCGTAACGTCATTGTGACTATTTATAGTATTTGCTTCACGAGAAGACTCGTCATCAACTTTAAGTTCGTCCAACCCATCAAAAATAAGGATGACATTACTTGGCATCAAACAAATGTGTTCATAGATTCCGTTAAAATCAGCCGATGACATATTGAGTCCATCGGAACAACGTAACATTTCTCGAAAACTTGTTTTCCCCTTGTTAAAATTGCGAAATCGTATTAAGATTACTATCTTTTCAAACCAGAATTCAAACGTTTGTTGTTGCCACTGATAAAATATTTTTTTCGTCAGGAGAGTTTTGCCAATTCCTGGTCTGCCCACTACAAGAATAGTTCTAGGACAGGTTTTGGAAGCGCGTGTGGGTTTAAATAAATCTGCTATTCTCTTGAAGGTAGTTGCACCGTGTGGTACTTTAAAATGTGCTTGGTATGTCTCATGTCTATCTTTAAGCAGTCTTCTGCAATTCATTTCCCTTCCCTCCTGAATTATGACATTGACATATATCTCTTCCAGTTTCCGACGTGACAAACGTTTCTCACCAAAATCATCATGCAAGTAAAATGTTTCATCAGATATGTTCTCTCTAATCTTTTTCATCAACTTTCGGATTCTTTTACGCTTTCTCAAAAGGTAAACACTACAAAATTCCAGATCAGAAAGCAGATTATCATCTTTCCATGTTGACCACAACAGATAGACAAGCTCCATGGACGCCACTATACCGATAAGGAAATTTATTGTCACAACGGTGGCAGCTACTGTTTCTTTTTTGCTGCCCATAGGATAAGTGCAATCCACAGTTGAAAAATTCAAATTTTGTCTTTGTGAAAAGTTTCCGTGGGACGAGCTTGTGGTTTTCACTGGCCAAGGACAATGATATTGTACCGGAAAACTCGATGAAATTAAGAGCAATGTTGCAAATACTGCTAGTGGTATTATACGGCAAAAAATCAAATGCATAATGTATAACGTGATAACAGAATAACGACCAGAATTTTGGTGGGACATAGGGTCCGACGCTGCTGGTGAAATACCCGAGAGTGGCTGACTTTCGTCTTCGCCATTATTCGTCGTTGCACTCGGAGAATCTGCAAAGATTTCCACACGATCATTCACAGAATAAGCGTAGATAATACTGAGTAAGGTTACAAATCCAAAATTCATTATTACCAGAACATAAAGAGGTATTGAAGGATGAAACTCTTGGGCGTATTTCAGAAGACACTGTGTTTCAACGGATTTTCTTGTTGACTCGCTCGCAAGGGTCTTGTCTGGGATACATTGTAGCGTCGCTTTCAAATCGAAAGTAGTCGCCATCCCAATGGCAATAATGCCAACCGACACAAATATAACAAGAAGTATGTAACAATATTTATTGTAACTCTTCTTTGGAAGCAATTTCAAACACCTTTCCATGTTTGCGTGTGTATGGGTCGCAAGCTTGGGTAGAATCGTGGTGATATTGCAATGTTCAAAGTTAGAACTGAGTATACACTCCCTTCCTGTTGGTGTGTGCGCACATGTCATATTACGTCAATGATTGAATTGAATGATAACCAACAACAACGGGACGATTCCGAAAATTTTTCGCACATTTGTCTTATAGATAAAACAAAATTTCTTACCCATTTCGATGTCATTGACTACTTTTGCAAAACTTGTAAAAGCCTTACCTTTTTTCTCAAAAAAGCATAGCTGAACCACTGTACTTGCAACAAATTTTCTCGCAACGTTGCGTCGTCGCCGGTATTACAGTTAAACATTGCCTCATGTTGCTCGAAATATTGTCTCATTGACTAGTATATTAGCCTGCTGGGAGTCCCAGGGATGTATATGCACTAATTCTTCAAATTCATGCTCATTTATTTCGGGATCAATAATACAATGGTAATCCATGGTCACTTCTTCGAATGAGGGGCAAATAATGTCATTGAATCCTTGTTTATACTTATATTTACTTATCTTCTACTTATAAGTGAAAGTAATTCCAACATAAAACTAAAAGCCAAATTAAATATGCTATACCTCCTCCGTAGATGTTTATTTTATTCAGACAGTGCCGCAGCTTTGATCCCAATTTTACCGACTAAATGGACGTGGCCCTCGACAAATATAGGCGTGGCTTATCATAAACAGTTGCGTGTGAGAGAGATACATCTACCTGAAAAATATAAACAGAACTTTGTGTGACTTCGACGTTTCGAGCGAAGGCCCTTCGCTCCAAATCAAAGACTATGTTGAAAAGTTCGCACCTCATGAAACCCAAGAACGTACTGCATTTTTAATTAGGTTTAATAATTTTGAGCGATTTGCCAACAATACAATTTCGCTTGATCTAATAAAACACTAGAATACTGTTGTTTAGTAATACATTTGACATCTCTAAGTACAATTTCTTACACCGAATCGAACGGTGGTATTTGTGTCCTTATTGGGCGCATAAAACCAGAGATAAGGCGCAGAAAAAAGCCAATTGTGAGAGTCCGAGATTAATTGGAAAGAAAATTTTCCTCGAAAAAAGGAATTCAGAAAACATAAAGGATTATTTTGTGCGGCTTGTCTTTCAAAAGCCATGAATCGCTGGAATACTAATCAATTTTGAAATCAAATTTCCATCCATAAATATAATTATTTACGCTGATTCGCACAGTGGTATTTTTGTCCTTGTTTGACGCATAAAACTAGAGATAAAGCCAGGGGCGCCGGAAAGTTGATGATTGGGGGGGGGGCAGATATTCATATATTCATGTTCTGCATAATTTATTTCCTTTGAAAGCGATTGTTTTTACAGTTTGTGAACATGAATATATGAATATCTGCCCCCCCCCCAATTATCGACTTTCCGACGCCCCTGGATAAAGCCCAGCAAACAGTTGGTCCTGAGAGTCTAAGATTAATTAATTTTCCCGCAAAAATGAATAAATTCAGAGCACGTGCAAGGAATTTTTACTAGGATATTAAGGAAACGTATTGATCCAAACAAATTAACAAACAAACGGACAAACTCGTGCCAAACTTGGCACGGGCACCGCAATTTATATTTTTAGGTAGTTGTAGTATGCCTATCACACCGCAGCTGTCTGTAATCGGCGCTACCTATATACAGACTATACTGGTACCGAACGTTCGAGATTGTGGCTTATCAATTTAGGTATAGCAGATAGTACACAAGATAACACTTTATTTGGTTTTTGTAATAGTGTAAAATTTGCTGATCCTTAAATTTGCTTTTACTCTACTTAATTAAAATTATAAAATCGATCCGATATCTGGTGTTTGAGATGATCGCGAATTCGTGTGTATATTTTAAAGGTATTCGATAAATTATAGAATACCTTTAAAAGGGTTTGGATGAATGCTCTCTCAAAAAAGTTTGAAACAACATGTCCAAGCTATGTCACAACAGTCGAAAATGGGGAGTACAAATGAGTTGTTCATTTTATTGGCAACATAGCTTCGCGTACTATCCTCCGTAGTCGTTTAAGTCTTGACATCTGTTTATAATTGCTTTAGTTAGATCGTAATTTCAGAACCATTCTCAGAGATGCGAAAAACTATCTTAGAACGTAATGTAGATGATCTTTCCATGACAGACGTTCATCGAGAATCACAATATCAATTTTGGCATCGGTACAAGTAAGTTAACCTACTGGCTAGCGTGCGTATAAAATGTAATATTAGTACCATTGGGTTTTACTGATCAACAATTAATATCAAACATAATGTAATAACTGGGAAACTCGCGATCGTGAAAGAGCATTGTATATACCATTGTATATCAAAAGTCCAACAGGATTTCAAAAGATCCCTAGCTCCTTTATATTTTTGTATTTTAACTATATTTCCATTGTAAATATTTTTGTGAGCAAATATATTCTATTCTATTCTACCGTGCGTGGGCTGACACTGCGGTCACGCTGAGCGGGAATACACCATAGAAATATTAGACCATCAGGTCTCATATTTGTATGGAATACACTCCCTTCCTGTTGGTTTGTGCGCACACGTCATATTACATCAATGATTGAATTGATTGAATTGGATGATAACAATATGTAAGTGGACGATTCCGGAAATTGAAAGCTACAAGAATTGTGAAACATGAAAGTTAAATTTTCTGAACATTTGTCTTATGCTAGTTGCTGACGCAGCGAGCGAGCCTGAAGCGAGCGAGCAACTCCAACCAGAATGCATTGCTGTTAGTCGACCAGAATTTTCATGGGTTAATTAAATGTACTTTGGCTGCCAAAAAGCACACTACACTATACTCACTGCATACACAACATAGTTTAATTTATGCATGCGCATTGTTTAAACATGCAACGCAGCCAGGGGCAAGTCAGTAGTATCGTGCATGGGATTGAAGTATGTGCATTGAATATTTTTTATAATTGATCATGCTTTTGTTATTGCATGTGTCGAAACATTAAAAACAATGTCCTCAACTCTACAGAGTGCATCAAAAAACCTGGAAACCTTTGAAGTACAGGGTGTCCCACAAAAAAATACCCTTTATAGAAATTATCCTATAGAAATTATGCAGTAATAAATTTACGTGGTGTTTCCACAAACAAAAACAATTAGAAATTATCCTATTGTTATAATTTGAGTGCCTGAGCACTGTACTGAACACAAGAGCGCGTAAACACAATTGAATTTTTAATTACCAGGAGCATGAAAAATCCTGGGCTTAACAACAATAGGATAATTTCTATAGATGGTACTTTTTTGGGGGACACTCTGTACAATGTTTTTAGAATTTGCATGATTCCGAACTAATTGATCCCAAGCATGCGTAAACACAATAGTTGACCATTCGCAGTCAAACTGATAATTAGTTTTTTGCGTTACAAAATAACTTTTTGTTATTCTAATTTCTATCAACGCGGTTAGTTGGAATGTATTTTCAAATCCCAGGAGCAAAATAAGTAGCACAAACATTGAAATGCTGGTAAGCAGCAGAATTATGCAAATTATAGTGTTTGCAGGTTTTTTAATACACCCTGTACAGGGTGTCCCAAAAAAAAGTGACACTATAGAAATTATCCTATTGTTATAATTTGAATGCCCTAGCACTAAGTTGATCCCACAGGTGCATAAACTTCTGCTTCTGGAATTTAAAATAAAGTAGCAAACCGTTTATTAGTGTAATCGGTTTTGCTAATTGACTCTGGCTTTAAAATATTTGGACAAAGCGAAAACGTTTTAAAATGCTTAAATGTGAATACAAGTTCATTAAATTCCCAGGCGTGTGATCACGCGCGTTTAAGAGCGGCTTAAGAACAATGAGATAATTTCTATAGTGTCACTTTTTTTTGGGACACCATGTAGTTTTCGAAGTAACGTGGCTTTAATTTGACATCCTTGGTGCTTGGATGCAAGTTTTGCTCCATGACCATGTTGTTCGATATTCAGTTCTTAAACGATCGACTTCACTTCAGTAAAATCAAAAGAAAGGCAATTTGGCGAAGAAGTATATTCAAGCGAAGTAAAATATCAGCTAAGCACTTTACTCTTTCTTTAGCCTGGTTCACATATATGCCTGTGGTATACCTGCGCTATCATTGTTCACAGCTTTTCAGAGCAGTTGTTGTCAATAGCCCGCCGACATACCGCAGGTGTAAGTAGGTATATGTGAACCGGGCTTTTATGTTTACTAGCCATTTAAAAGTCCGTGCTTTATCAGATAAAACATTCGAGCTGCGCTCACGTGTTTTATATCTGATAAAGCACTCCTGCTCGCGTTTTAAATAGTACATACCGGACAGTCCGCACTCACTGTACAGTTCGCACTCAATGTACAGTTGTGGTCTTGTGATAGTTTGAAGTATATGTGTGGTCTTTAATAGTGATACAGTGTATCGTTGTTGTGTAATATTATAAGCATTGAATAATCTGTGTGCTCTTAAAATAATTATTGGCTGATATTGTGGTCTATAGTGAAAAGGTTCCAAAAATGGGTGCAAGTTTCCATGCTATTGTCGTTCTGATGTTACAGATATTAGAGTAACGGTAGGATAGAAAGATTAAAAAAAGTTTATGGTTAGATTCTCATGTTTCGCGCACAATAAAGCTAGGGTTAGGGATGGTTGTGATTACGGTCAAGATCAGAGATATATATTTGTGACCGAAACAAGGATTTATTCATATTTACAATAATGATGTCACAACGATTAAGTTAGTGTTGAACTCACTGGTCAGTTACGATGGGTTAGGAGCTCACGAGATTGTATTTAAACTGGGGTGCGTTGTTAATTTGGAAAGATGAGGCCGTTTTTTGTATATCGTCAAATTAAGGAGCAAGTCAGCATTTATACTACTGATAAGTATACTAGTTATAGATAAAACAAAATTTCATACCCATTTCGATGTCACCGACTACTTTTGTAAAACTTGAATTAAAAAGCCTTACCTTTTTTCTCAAAAAATGATGGATGAACCATTGTACATGTGTAACAAATTTTCTCATCATTATTATTGCATCATTTAATAGTTTAACATTGCGTCATGTTGTTCGAAATATTAGGGACCTTAGGGGCGGACCATTTGACTTTTGATGGGGGGGGGGTTGGAAGATTCAGAATGTGCAAGAATTTTTTTTCCGCTCAGGCAAACAAGACAGATATTTTTTCCTGTAAAAGTGCAGCGCAAGATATTTTTTTCCCAATATATTTGGCGGCAGGATATTTTTTTGCTTCTCATAATAACGGCTTACAGTAACTGAAGGCTTTCATATAGCTATCGTCAGAGAGTAGCTGGCGGGTTTTTCAGTCAAAGGAGGCCGACAAAACCCAAGAGGGGCCAAGGAATTTTCACTGTGCTTTATTTTATATCATGTCTTACTGTTCCCCACACTAAAGCGTGCAAGTTTACTTACAAAAAATGTATAACTGCACCAAACCCTAAAACAAGCAGGGATAGAATAGAGTACTCGAAAATGGGGGGAGGGTGCAGTATATGAATGACCCATAACCTTGGGGGATTTGGGGGCATGCTCCCTCAAGAAAATTTTAAAATTTGAACCTCGGAAATGCTATTTCCTGCGTTTTAAGCTATGGATTCGTCCACGACAACTTTGCTGTACTAAGCCTAAGGAACACTTACTGTCCCTTATTTTAAACAAGGGAAAATCACAAAATGAGCTTTGATTAATATGTAATAAAACAAGATTTCAGTAATACGATTTTAACTGCCTTCCGAAACAACAATGTTCCACCAAATATAGCTCTGTAGCTTTTCAATCGTTCATACAGATAGCTTGTTAATTGGGGATCGGGTTGCATCCTCTTCAGAATTTTTTTAAAATCTAGACTCTCTAAACTGGCATTTTCACATTAAAATCATATCATATATCAACTTGCATCATGTAGATGGGCCTTTGAAGCTTTAATAGTTTGGAGCTATGTTATCAAAAAACGGACACAGACTCAACCATCCAAAAATACTTTTTCTACCATGCATATTAGTTATGTATAAATAACTTCTAAACTTGTACATATCTTCAGCCCAGATTTTCTCAGGGGGGGGGATTTTCTCAGTTAGGGGCTCTAAAGGCGGTAGAATTCCTGTGATGTTGCCCACTGTTCACCCCGTGTTCTCTTAAGCAAATGTGCCTGCTCAAAAATGCAAAATCTTGCAAGCCTGTGGACACAATACTGAAGAGCGTCAGTAGATTTACATGTAGGAATTTTTTTTTGAGCGCTCTCTTTTGCATGCTATTTTTTTCTCGATTGTATGCTGCATGATTTTTTTTCTTCCTCCTTGGGTTGCAGGAAATTTTTTTTCGAAATCTTCTAACCCCCCCAAAAGTCAAATGGTCCGCCCCTCAGTAATACCGTTAGAGAAGCCAAGCTGTGATATTTCACGCATTCTTGTCTTCCGAACTTGGCATGTGTCAGTGAATAATGCCATGATATTTCGACAAAAAACATAAAATCGTTTCGTACTCGTATCCTGCAAGAAAATAGCTTTCGATTGCTTCCCGTTCTTCTTCCTCATTTGCTCAAAACATGGTTGTGACTTGCGACAAAGTGAAAGACAAGCCTTAGTAACCACCCATTTTCATACACTGCACATAATTATAAGCCTGGGGTGAATGTGTAGTGAGTATATTGAAACGTGTAGTGAGAATTTTGAAATGTGTAGTGAGCTTTTTGAAATGTGTAGTGAGCATATTGAAATGTGTAGTGAGTATCTTGAAATGTGTAGTGAACTTTTTGAAATGTGTAGTGAGAATTTTGAAATGTGTAGTGAGTATATTGAAATGCGTAGTTAGCATTTTGAAATGTGTAGTGAGAATTTTGAAATTTGTAGTGAGCATTTTGAAATGTGTAGCAGGGCATTTTTTAACTATATAACTGGGGGGCCAAAGCCCCCCCAGCCCACATGATGCCCCCCCCCCACTCAGGGCTTTTTTATGGATTTTCCCGTGGGGGGGGGGCATTTTTTGAAAAGGGACCTTTCTGTGAGATAATATATTACAGGGAGATAGCAATAGCTGAAGGCCACGTGCCGTGTAACCAACATACCATGCACACATGAATGGGGGGTCTAGGGGTGTACTCCCCCAGAAAATTTTTGAAATTTGAAGCATGGAAATGCCATTTCCTGCATTCTGAGCAACCAAATTTTCCGCTCCAAAATGTATGCTAACTATACTTGTATTTGAAATAAAAGAAGGAAAAAACCAACAAAAAGTAAAAAAATATTAACCATAATTTATCATTACTTATTAGAGGAGGATACCAATGGTCACGTGCGTAGGGGTGTACTCCCCCAGAAAATTTTTGAAATTTGAAACACGGAAATGCCATTTCCTGCATTCTGAGCATCAAAATTCGCTCTAAAATTTATGCTAACTATACTTGTATTTGAAATAAAAGAAGGAAAAAACCAACAAAAAGAAAAAAAATATTTTGATACTTGTTTATGTAGTGACACGTACCGGCCACCGTAATTATGATATGTCCGGAAATTTTTTTTGAATATTCGCGAAGATTGCGTTTGCGCCCCCCCCCCCCCTGCTCGCAAACATTTGTGGGGAAAAATATTAATTAGTTACTGAAATCAGGTAAAGATGTAAATTTTGATAAATTCAGGTAAATCTAACCTCACACCCCCCTAAGGCAAAGTCCTCGCCAGGGCCGTAGCTAGCATGTGTACGTGATAACTCAACAAGTAGAACAGTGGATTCCGGCTGAAGGTTGAGAGTTCAACTCTTGTTTACTTATAAAGAATATAAGAACTCAACGCCATTCACTGTTGTCTTAATAGCTCACCAGGTAGAGCATTGGACTTGATTACTGATAGTTAAAAGTTCCAAATGAATAATCCTGTGTATAGTATTCATAAAATATAATAACTTGCTACTAAATTTATAAGCTTCATTGCTCAACATTCAGGTATTTACCTTAAATATTATTCCAATGTTACTATAGACACGTAAGTTGTAACAATCCTGCAGCATGCATGCAGACATGTAGCAATGCTGTTCCAACAACTTTTCAATAGGATGTGTTCACACTGCTTGTCCCAAGCTTATTGACGTGTTGTCAACGGCTTCTTGACAACTTGCTACAAGGTTGTTGAGCTCAACAGACTTGTTACAAGTTGTTCCAACAACTTGTTGTTGTCCGGCAATTCAACAATTTGTCAACAAGTTGTGAGCGACAACCTTGTAGCAATTTGATAAAATAACATGCAGCATTGTTACAACTTGTTGACAAGCTTGCTATAAGCCTGTTGCGAACACATCTACTGTTGTTGACAAGTAGTGAGATTTTTACGTGCGCATGCGCACAGGAGAAAAACTATTAACTAAACGAACCTTATTTATGATATGGATAGCTCGATTATAATCCAGCCCTGCCTAGTGATATCTGTAGCCCTGATTACCTTGATAGCTCTATAAGACTATAACTCAACAGGTAGAACACTGGGCTATATAGATTAATAAAGTTTGAAAGTTCAAATCTAGTGTACTTGTAATTGTATAGGATAAGACTCTATCGCCCGTATTCTAAAAGCTCACTCACACTCAATGAGTGGAAGTTCAATCTGAGCTTCTTTTGAGTGTCAATGCTGTGTTTGAATAGGGTGATTGCTAGATAGTATACTTCAAAATAAGGTTTCCGTTTTTATAACGTAGAAAAAACTATCCTAACGCAAAACTAAACCCTAACCCTAATACTAACCCTAACCCTAACCTAAACCCTAACCTAACCCTATCTTAGCTTGGACGGACGTATAGTTTTGAGCTCCTGTAATGTCTGTAAAATTATTTTAATTTGAGCAAGTTTTGACTTCTCTGTCTTCTATATTACACGTATGAAATATAGAGGTGTAAAATAATGCCTCCCAAGAAGAAGAAACCAGTAAATAGTGAGTCAACGATTGAAATTGTCGAAGACACAGTTTTGGACGAGAAAGCCAACATGGCGTCCCTTCCTTCTGGTCTAGAAGATCTGCTCGATAGCCGAAACCTGGTTGCAAGATTCATCGCATACCGTTGACATCGAAGGATACAATTTTGTACATAACTACCGACCTGATAGATCTGGAGGCGGAGTTGGTTTATATTTAACAACTGAGTTGGAATACAAATTCCGCAATGATTTAGTTTTCCCTAGTCAAACGTGTGTTGAATCATTGTTTGTAGAAATAACTAATATTAAAGGGAAAAACATAATCTTAGGTATTGTTTATAGGCCACCACGCCAAAACGTCAATGATTTTAACAATAACCTGAATTTGCTCATGGGAATGATTTCTAAAGAAAACAAAGTATGCTATTTAATTGGTGATTTTAACTTAGATCTTTTGAATAATCATGGTCATTTACCAACTGGTGAATTTCTAGATATAATGTTTGGTCATATGTTGTTTCCTTTGATAACGCTTCCTACCAGAATAACGTCACATACTGCAACTCTTATTGATGGCATGTATACCAACCACTCAGATAACTATTTATGTAGCGGTTTATTACTTTCTGACATATCAGATCATTTGCCAATATTCTGTATTACTCGAGAACGATTAACGGATTTGAACGAAGAAATATACATGGTTTTTCGAGACAAGAATGAAGCAAATATGGCTAAATTTCAGTCGTCCTTAACCAATTTTAACTGGTATAGTCTAGATGGGTTCTATGATCCGCTAAAAGCGTACGAAAGCTTTTTAAACAAATATCGAGATATCTATAATAGTTGTTTCCCTCTGAAAAGAGTCAGGAAAAGGAAATGTACTTTGAGTAAACCTTGGTTGTCCAAGGGACTTCTCAAATCTATAAGGCGAAAGAATAGATTGTACAAGCGATATTTAAATACCCCAAATGATGTTAATCTGGCTTCTTACAAAAAGTATAAAAACAAATTGAACCATTCTTTAAGGATTGCCAAACGTATCTACTATGATAAACAATTAGATTACTTTAAAACAAACACTAAAAGAACATGGCAAATCTTGAATGAAGTCATTAATAGGAAAAAGCATACCAATAAACTAACTACAATTTTTGTTTCCAATGACAATGAAATATCAAGTCCGAATGAAGTTGCGAACCATTTTTGCGAATATTTTACCAACATTGGGATCAATTTAGCCAAGGATATACCAAATTCTACAGTTTCTCACCGTTCTTATTTATCTGGTAATTATGTTAATTCAATGTCCCTGGAATTAACAACTGAAGAAGAAATAGTGGAAATAATTAATTCATTGCGATCTGGAACCGCGGCTGGCTATGATAACATTCCGATATCGGCCTTAAAAAATTCGGTTAGGGTAATTTCAGAACCTATTGCTCATATTATTAATCTTTCTATTTCATCTGGCATTGTTCCTGATCTTATGAAAATTGCTCGTGTTATTCCATTATTCAAGTCGGGTGACCACAGACATTTTCAAAATTATAGACCTGTATCAGTCCTACCTATTTTCTCTAAACTATTAGAGAGAGTCGTTTTTAAACGTGTAACAAATTATATAGACAAATCATCAATCCTGTCTGATAATCAGTACGGCTTTAGGAAGAAACATTCAACATCTCTGGCATTGATGCGCTTGTATGATGGAATAACAT
>CACRXK020008277.1:11088-21152 GCA_902702795.2 Paramuricea clavata
TGGCAACTTGATAGAATATCATTTTCTGTGAGGAATTTTACATATGAGTTGGCAACATGTCGTTCGAGGAGTTTAGATAGAATCGGTAATATAGAAATGGGCCTGTAATTGTTTCTCTCAGTACGTGTTTCAGCTTTATAGATTGGAAGGCATAGTTTACGCTTAGAATTCCATCATGTGGATATTTCGACAAAAACATACCGATTTTTCTCCGTATTTATTCAAATTTATACAAAACTGCAAATAACGAAATTTGCGTATTTACATACCTGTAGCGGACAACCGGAAATATGCTTACAACCGGAAATAAATTTAATTGGCTGATATTCTGGGGGGTGGAAAGCCCGTAGAGGCGAATTGTGTTAGGCTCTCTTCAATACCGAGGGCCTGATACTCAGGTTAGAAAACTTATGAAGGTAGAATTATGTTTGATTCACCAGTGCACTTTAAAAGAGTTTTCCCTTGGCCTTGGTGAACCTTCGACACGATAAAGGTTGATCTCATGCTACACCACTCAGCTGTAATAGAGGATGATAGCATCGCTTAACTTAGTTATACCTTACTTATGGATTGTGCAGTGAACAATAATTTCCAAATTATATCAGACACGTTCACACGTTGCGATTTGCCATCTGCATGCATGGCCGATAACAGAACTCACACTTACCATCCTCGAGTCTGGTCGATGCCTTCCGCAATGAAATCAGCAGGAAATGATTTCTCAAAATCATCTTTGTTTTCAAATGGATAGTGTTCCTGAGCGTAGGGCATACTAAGAAATATGCACAAAGAAATTTTTAGAAACAAAAAACTATTAGCTGAGAGGATACACATTTTGAAACATGTGTATAGATCGTGCAGCTGGCGGTTATGGCGTGGTGGTAGGTTTACACGCTGCGATCTGTTGGGTACGATTCTTATTCTGGCGTATGTAATCGAATAAGAATGCATTGCATTTAAAATTTCGCCATAAAATAAATGAAGTGGAATTATTGCGTCGCAAGCACGCTGCGAGAATTTGCATCTAATTAAACTGTCGAGCATTGTGATTCGATGAAAGCACTCGCAGCGAGTTGAGTCTTGCGATGAATGGAAAAGAGGCTTAAGGATGGCGTGGCAGTAACACAGGCTAGTATCTTGGTCTCTCAGTACAGTACAAAACCTACCTGCCACTTTCAAACCAACAGTCAAAAACCTCGCTAATTCTCTTTAAAGTTCCTCGACCAGTTTTAGACGGGATTGTAATTTTATCAGTACTAAAAATGAAGAGAACGTATAAATCACGTTGATACAATTAGCCATTTCCCAATCGAGCAGAGGACAGGGTCTAGTCGCTTGTTTGGAGGGACAAAAAATAAACAATATGCTGAATATGGCATCTAGGAAGTTTTCCTACATTCCTAAAGTCTGTTATTTGTGCAGCCTGAAACGCAACAATTATAATAAGGCATATTTTAATATATATTTAGCTCGCTCACTATAACTTGTTGTCCCTCCAAACATCAACTAGACCCAGTCCTCTGCCCGATTGGGAAATGGCTAATATAGAAAGTTTGACATCATAGACATAGTTTGATGGTCATGGCCACATTTATACTATAGATTAAACACCCGTCTGACGGAACATCCAGTTTATAAACATAAGACGAACTATACAGATATACAAGCTAGAGGAGAGTGCGATCTACACAGACAATGGTTCTGGGAACAAATCAATAAATGATATTTTCGTGATAGTTCTGTTCTCCTACACAAGCAAAGATTATTTGTTGACCAACTACGTAGCGTCTTGACGGATGATTTGTCTGTTTCTCGCGTTTTTACACAGACGAATTATCACATGGACTATTTTTTCTTTGTCCAAATTCTGTCTTTAGTGTATATCGAGAGATCTGAACAAATTTCTTACTTCTCTCTGTGTAAATCAGTTGCTTTAACGCCAGACAATTGCTCTAATTCATCAATTGATCCAACACACACAATCTTGAAAAGTAAAGAAGAGTAAAGTAAAGTAAAGTAAAGTAAAGTAAAGCAAAGTAAAGTAAAGCAAAGCAAAGTAAAGTAAAGTAAAGCAAAGCAAAGTAAAGTAAAGTAAAGTAAAGTAAAGTAAAGTAAAGTAAAGTAAAGTAAAGTAAAGTAAAGTAAAGCAGGCAAGCTTTGTCATAACAGGCCGTTTGCATAACAGGCCGTTTGCAGGCAAGCTTTGTCATCCAAAGGGTTTTACCATATAGCTACCTAAGAAAACTTTCAATTTTAAAGTGATCGCCTTTTCATACTATAAGCTGAAACTTTGCACTTTTACTAATATCTAGGCAATCTTTTCATTTCTGGGTTTCATTTTGAAGCAGTTGCTCCGAAAACGGGATCAGGTGACCAATCGTTGCAAAAAGGAGTATCATGTGAAAGTCAATCAAATCAAATGTATTTACACGAATATTCATCACATAATCAGTATACAATATAAATTATACAGCGTATATAAAAAAGGTCAATTTATATTTTGTGTCATGTACGCTAGCCAAATGAAATACTTTTGAGTTGGCCAAGGCTTAAAGTACAAAAAAATCGCATCACAGAAATAGTAGATTAAGAATTCAGATAATTAAGTACCTGCATTCAATAAGCAACCAAGGCTGACAAACAGGCTGGTTTTGAAACAATCTTACTTTTTTTTCTTCAGCTGAAGTACTTGTTATATAAGAACCACTAGTGCGTATACCAGCTAAAGAATCACTTGAGAGAAGATTTAAGGCTTTCGGCAAAAACTTACACTGGATGATGACTGGAATATAGTCGAAACGTAGATAAATAAAAAACTGCACTGCAGTACATTACATTGCACTTCACAACATTAAACTACCCACCTCCTCATAATCCTCGCTTGTCCAAAGTGGAATGGGCGTTCCCCAATATCGATTACGCGAAATATTCCAGTCATGCGCATTCTCTAACCAATTATGAAAACGTTTCTCTTGCACAAATTCAGGCACCCTGAAAGAGAGTATTGATTTCAAGAGAGGATCCTTGTCTGGAAAGTTTGTCACTCTTGTGGTAACAACGTGGCTGCATGGGGGAACATTTGAACAAAACTGATTTAAGGATTAATTATAATAATAAAAACTTTATTTAAATCGGTAGAAAACCCGGTGTTTCCAACTTCGTACCAGGTGCTGGTCACGTGATCTGCTAAAATCTAGCAGATTTCTAATTAACTATCTTGGATTCCTTTACGACAATCATACAAAATGTCAATTATAAATTAAACTATAAAAATCACCCAAATATCAAATATTTATTGACCTCATCTTGGATTGCTAATTAAAAATCTGCTAGATTTTAGCAGATCACGTGACCAGCGTCTACCAGAGTCTTTTCAGAGGTCAGAGGAAAGACCCTGGGTACGAGGTTGCGGTGTTTCGCCCATAAAAAGCATTATAGACTAAGCTATATAGTACAGGACCTGCATATAATTAAAGCAAAAAGTTGAAAGAACTAAGATTCCCAGCAATAAATAGTGGTCAAGTGATGGTAACCTATACCCCCCCCCCCCCGCCCCATTAATTAACCTGCGATCAACATTATAAACGTTTCCTGCGATAGGCTACATTAAAAAATAACACTGCATATTATGTTCTTTTGCGTCTAAATCTAGAGTATATTTCAACACCCTAATCTTAAATCCTAACATAGAGATTGGAACGTTTTGGTAAACTCAGCGTGCTCTGCCAAATAAAGCGTAATTTTGCCGTTTGCCACAGAGTTTTAAGTACTAGTTAAAACATGAGCAGCTGATCTTTATCTGATATACAGACTCGAGCCGAAGACGAGAGTTTGTATATCAGATAAAGATCGGATGAGAATGTTTTAACGTGCTTAAAAAACGACCCATCTTATGAGTTCATTGGCGTAGTAATTTTAAAAATAAACATTATCTAAGCCGAGAAAATCAAAGCTGAGGTTGATGTAAAACAGGACAAATCTTTATCCGATTTACAAACATTGATTAAACATTCGTTTCTTTTGTATTTTCCTCGTGAATTATATATATTAATGAATTTTTTAAATAATTTTAAACGATTCTTATGAAATAAGCGCATCATTTAGTTTATAATTTAAAGTGCATTGTTGAGGTAACTAGTACCTATATAAAATTTAGAATGATTTTTAAATGTTTAAAAACATTTCCATGTGTATGAAAAACACTTAATTGGAAAAGAGCTTTTATGAAAAAGACACAATAGATAGAGCGCCTTTATTACTAGATAGATTGTTAGGTTTACCTCTCATAACTTACCAGTATGACTCCTTGTTATTAACCAACAACTTATCAACAAACGACTCGACTTTAACGAACCAACCAGGAACTGCTTTGTAAATAAGAGGTGTATCTGACCTAGAAATATCTCAATCTTTTTAATAATTTACCAACGAAGTGGAATCGTTGTCTTGGTGCGCTTTCCGTTACGCGGTCAGACCGAGCATATTGCTCAAAGTGGTAAAAGGAAAACAAAATTTTTAAGATTGAAATGGGTGATTCCAGATATAGACTAAATTTTGATCAAGGTAAGAAGAACGAAATCCAACACCACAGCTAGAAAGAGCGTCTTAGAATGAGTAAAATGGCAAAGTTTGTTTGCTAAATGTTGTAAAATGAAGACAATATAGCCCTGTGAAGTTCGCAAATTTTGTATACATTTGTATTACGCGCGGTAAAAATAACCACTTTCGGCGCAAAAATGGTTATTTTCCCGCGCGTAATGCAAAAATATACAAAACTTGCGAACTTCACAGGACTATATTTTCCTCATTTTACAACATTTCGCAACCAAACTTTGCATTTTTACTCATTTTAAGATGCTCTTTCCAGCTATGGTAATGGTTTCGTTCTTCTTGTCCAGATCAAAATTCCGTCTATATCTGGAATCATCCATTATTCTGAACCTCTGACCCGAAAATTCGAACCAGCAGCCGAAGGCCCATTTCGGATAAACGTGGGCCAGATCTTTCCATCAGCGAGAATTATTTGATCAACCCAGCTTGTTCTTGGTACTATGGTAACTATAGTCTGTTAAGTTATGATGGTCTGGAAGCCCGACAAACTTCAAAGCGATAGAAGGCTTTTGTTTGATGTTGAATTGTGCACAAATCCTTTGTCTCAACCTCATTAAAGCCCCGTTTACACGAGCAATTTTTATGTGACAATTTTGATGCGACAATTTTTATTTGCTCGTGTAGACGAGGAATATTGGGCAATTTTTGTGTGACAAATACAGTTGCTGAAAAGCTAGCGTGTTAGCTTTTATGTGACAAATAAAAGTTGTCACATACGAAAAATTGCTCGTGTAGATTACTTATCACATAAAATGTCCCGCCATATTTGTAAAAGTTAATTAGTGTTAATTAGTGTTAATTAGTAAAAAGTTAAAAGTTTATTGCGCGAGATACCGCTGTTCATAGATATTTCTTAAACAGCAATCAACAATTATTTGTTGTCTCATCTACACGACCAAATACATTTGTCACATAAAAATATGAAAAATTGTCACATAAAAATTGGTCGTGTAAACGGGGCTTAAATATTCAAATTCTGAGTTTGTACTTACCTCCAACAAAAAGGATAATTATGTGTTATGGTGCTTTGATGAACCAATCTTCCTCTTTCTTTGAGTAATTTTGTTATCTTTTTATCCGCGTCCTAAAATACGTCAATCATGCGCAGGTGTACAATTGTATATAGAGGATCCTGAAGGGGTAAACGCGTGGGAGCTGGGAATCGCCTTTTTTATGGCTGAGAAAATGGGATTTTGTTCACTGGGACTCACAAACAAAAAAAAAACAATAAAACTTGGGAATATGGGGTTGGAATTTGAGCGAGATATAGGCTGCGACGATGGGATTTGGCCGGTCAAAAACTGGGATTAGGATCCCCCCCCCCCGCTCCCAATATAGTTCACTAGACAATTCAAGTGAAAGATTCATTCATTGCCTGTTGTATATTGGAGCAGAACTCGGATATAGAGGTAAGGATTTAGAATTAAGAATACGGCGAGGATTAGGGTTAGGAAAACGGTAACAATGATAAAGTTTAACGTTAGTATTGTAAATCTACGTGTGCAGGAACATGCAGGTTATGATTATTCAGCTCACTCCCCATCGGGGCTTTTCAGTTACCTATTTAGACTTTCCTAACTTTGTTTATCCTAATCCCCATTGTCAACTTTCCCTGTGGGAGGAAACTGCAGCACCCGGAGAAAACCCACGACTTTCGACAGAGCGTTGACAGACTCTTTTCACATGAGTCCATGGCGACAAAATGGGACAAATATAAGTAAGATCTGTCCTAACGAACGTGTCAGGGTCGGAATAGCTAATGGTCGTAGTTATAACTCACCTTAACATACAGTCCTTCAAAATCTGTAACTTCTTCTGTAAATTGTCCTTGATTATCCACAGGACATGGTACCTTATCACCTTTCTTGATCACACCATGGGCTAACGATACACGGAAATCGTCCTAAAACATAAACGTGTATATACAATTTTGCCCTTGGCAGGCTGAGTACATCCAGTTTAAATATAACCAAACTGCACAGAGTTTGGAACTGACAGAGTTATCCCTTATATAACTTATATTTATTTTGCCTCGATCGTATGCAACAGGAATGAAATTGTACCTCTAAGGAGAACGGTTAAGAATAGATAGAGCTATCCAGTATAAACAAAGTTAAGTTTAATTTAGTTTTCTACAGTACCTCTCCGAAACCTGGAGCTGAATGAACGACACCAGTACCACTATCCTCAGTAACAAATGTGTCGCAAAGCACTCGGAATGCGCCATCTTTCTTTAACTACGTAAATACAAAACAGTTTTCTCAAACAAATAGTTTTCTCAACTAATCACTAACACTTATATCATTCTTGCACTCTTATTCAATTTTATATAGTACAAACTTGCCGGATGTACAATAATATCCCCTTCACTACCCTTACAACAAATTATTTATTGTCCAAACTTCGTCCAGTCACGTGACGAAAACCACTTGGGGTACTTTCCTTCAGGATGCTCCATTGTTCGGAGTATACTACAGATTTTCAGAACACTAATAGAGTCGAGCCTACAACGGTCACATGACTATTCTGGTTGCCCCCAGTGAACTCTATAAATACTGCAACGATAACTCGGGCTTGATTTTTGGAGCCAAGATGGCGGAAATTGAAGCTAGTAGGTATGATCCAGGTCCTTACGCGGAAATTCGTTAAATTCAGTAAGAAAAAACCGGCCTTATTTCATGCAAAACTTTCATTTTTTCAGCCAATTGTTTGTTAAGTCGGGTTTCACTATGCCCCTAGGATACTTGTACAAAAGTTACTGGCATTTGTATTCGATTCAAATATAAAAATACATTTTTAAAATTTACCTCCTTGAAATAGTCAAATATTGGTTTATAAGTCTTGTCCTTTAACGTTTTGCCAGGAAATCTGGAGTAAAAGAAAAAATGTAACGGACTGTACTATTGTTTATTACACTCTTACTACAATGACCTCGTTTTCATGTAGTCATTTCCTTATGCTTCATGCAGTGATAGGTTTGTGATTCCGCTCAAGATCAAAGAGAAACATAGTCGTGCAGGAAACATGGAGATATAACCTTCATGTGCGCCTGCCATGCTAAAACAAGCAAACATGGAGGCCATTGGAGCAAAAGAAGAATAAACAACCAATAAACAGAAAGTTATTTTAGCAAAAACTGAGGCATTTGAAGCCATTTTAATACCATATACGTTTCCCATTACCAATATCCATCTAGACACAAAGCATCATGATTCAATAATTCAATTTATTAAAAATCTTGAATGGCAGTCTACACAGAGGCAAACTGAAAAACTCAAGTTACATTTCTAAAAGGATTTGGCTATGTTACAACAATTAAGAAAGTTACACTTTAGCTATTAAACCTACTTGAAAGTACTTATCTTAAATCTTTATAACTATAAAAATGTTAGCTACTGTAATAGTTAGAACGTGTCCCACTTTCTTACGCAGTAAGGAAGACAACTATCACTAAATCGTTTAGTATATGCGATTTAAAAAGCGGAAAGTTTCGAGCATGTCTAAGATTGCATGTGCTCATGGTTAATTGGTTTGGGCAGCAACTCAAATAGTTTGCTTGAAGTATCACAATAAATTTTCTTGTAAAAACGCATGGACAACGATTCTCTTCTTTCAGTAAGCGTAGGCAGCTTCAAGGTCTTCAGGCTCTCATGATACGACTGGTTTGGCAGAATAATTTTCAGAGCATTTCGTTTCTGGATATGTTCGATTTGGTCGCTGAGTGAATTCGGTAGAGAAGAGTGCCATACCGGACACGCGTATTCAAGGACAGGCCGAATGAAACTGCAAAAAAACCCTTCGAAGATCGCTTGATTGTACGCCATTACGTTTAAGGAGCCGTAGTGCATACAAACGCTTACTTGCCTTGGAGCAAATATGGGTAAAATGTTTTGTCCATTTAAGATCAGATGTCAAGTATACACACAGGAGTTTTATGGTGTGAACCGTCTCAAGATGTTGCATGGTTATTGATCATCAGAGGCTGAAGTGATCGTTGGTCAGTTAAGAAGGACACAATGAATTCTTTAGTTTTCTTAACATTTAGCTTCATATTGTTCACAAATGACCATTAATTGGTTAACACTGTCTACCTCTTGCTGTAAGGTTAGCGGGTCAGATTTGCCGACTTTAACAACTTCTGAGAGAGCGCTACCGTCCACGTATTTATACAAGGGTAGTTGGCTTGCCAAATCATTCACCATGATCAGAAAAAAGGTCCTAGTTTAGTCCCTTGTGGTACTCCAGCGTTGACGGTTCTCCAATTTGATTTGCAATTTTGTAATTTAACACGTTGTTGCCTGTCGTTCCACAATTTCAACAACCTAGATTTTACAAACTTTCTTACATCATAAATAGGAGGAAATTGTTTCTTTTGTAAGTACAGTAACACTCTATTTTATAAACCTACCAGGTGATCTCGTGTTCGTATTTTAGCCAATCAGCGCTCAGAAAGGGTTGTCCGAATAGAAATCCATTTTGATGTATTCAGTCAATTATATCTTTCGTTATTCTTTATGAAACTAGTTGAAATTTTGTAATTATGTCTGGTTATGAGAACTCTAGATCTGACAAAAATATGGAATTGAAATAAAGTATATTACAGGAGATATTCAGTTGTTTTAATCACTAAAATGGATTTCTATTTGACAACTAGTGCCAGTACTTTTCCGCGTATCAAGATCATCTGGTAGTTATAGCAGATATCATATGTAATATTTGTTATGACAGACTAGTGCATGCATGCATTCAGCATGATATTATTCGTATGACTTGAATGCATTATCCATTAAATTTAATGGCAACCGTGTAAAAATATTAGACTCAAAAGACATGTCATGGCTTTTCGGCAAGCTAAATTCAAATGCTGAATTCCTCGGGTCAGTAAAATCACAGAATAAAGATCAGTAAAATTCATTCACGAATCAATCATTATTTCAAACTCCAGTCTGACGCACGACTTTAACTACTTTAAACCTTTATTGCTTTAAAAAAAACACTACATTTCTCAAAGACTCAAAACGTTGATTGGGAATGGAATTTGTTCAAGGATTAAATTCATTTGGGAGTGGTTGACAAGGAGTTAATATATGAAACATATTGATGAATTTCATGTATATTATTGAGCAAAATCCATGTACAATAGTCAATACTGGACCATCCAGCCCAGTCAAGCAGAAAATGTTTTATAATTCAACCAAAATTGCAATTCAAACATCCTTGGCATATGACGAATTGGCCTTGATTCCACAAATTTTCGTGTTAAACGTTTAGTTTAGTTGAGTTATCTTCAACCACTGGTACAAACCGCAAACAAACATGCACATGAAATCACAAAAACCTAAGTGAAAAATGCCTTCCTGGCGGATCCGAAGTTAACAAAAAGTTCACAGGAGGCAGGAAGTGTATCTCATATTTGCATATCAAGTTTCAATTACTAATTTACTATCGAAGCC